>JAHWFP010216617.1:12704-24727 GCA_023313725.1 Lithobius niger | reverse complement strand
TCAGGTTCGTTACTGGTCTGTAACAGATTAGCCTGTTTTTAAATGTTCTTGTGTTTAGCTACTATTTCTCCAGGAACTACGATCTTCCTTGTATGTCGTATCGGCAGAAATATGGGTAGGTTACTCAGGTTAGCAGTCCTTTGTGGCTGCTGGATCATTAAAATAAATAAAAATACCATTTATTTATTTTGTGATAATTTAACTTGGATCTCACTTGTTAAGATGCATGCCAAGAAAAGTTACGTGGATCCTTTTTTTTTTCGTAAAAATTGCATCCGGCTTTTACAAGCCATGAGACATGATTTTCTGTAAAGCCCTTCAAATTTACTTAATGTTTATTAAGGTAAATGTCGGATTCGTTTGGATAAAAATATGTAACCTCTGTTGTTGACATGTAACCTTCCACTCGAGAAAAATGTAAATATTGTTAAATATTGTCATTTGAAAAAAAAAAAAAGATCGACCTTGTGTCGGCCGTTTTTACGAATTGCATTTGTGACCATAGAAACGTATTTCAGCTTGGAGCCAAAAACTGCAAGTACAAATGCCGTTGGAACCAATCTTGAAATCTTTTAGTTTGGGCATTAAATAAAATTCTAGTTAGTTTAAAATATAAATTGGTATTTTAATCTAGGTTAAACTAATATTTTAGTACTTCGTTAATGACTCTGTTCACCTAACGTAATGGCAAGAGCGCTCGTATTCGTAGGCTAGTAACAGCTGTTAACTAGTGCCAATGGCGAATTTTAGCCCATAACCGCCTAAATACGAACGTATACCTTCAACGTATAACAGCGAAAAACTAAGTCCCCGCACGAGCTTTGTGAGGGGTCCGCGGGGACCCCAAGCAAAGCGGGCAGTCACAGCCCAGTGGTCAGCGTCGGCGGCTCCAAACCAAGAGAATGCCGGTTCGAATCCGAGAACCGACCCAAGTACCATATGGACCCTTATGGATCTGGAACCAGATCGGAGAGAGCCGTTTTTGGCCAATCACAGGGCGCGAGTTTGGCCAATGGGATGCTCGCGTGCTTGGCTGCTCTTTTCTCAGTCTTGAAGAAAGCGCAGGTGTTTGAACGATGCCTTTTTCCGGAAGTCAAGTTGCCGATCGCTGGAAATTTTAGGATTGCAACATGTAGCCAGCCAATAATCGCCTTAGGCACAAACGCCTCAAGGCAATCGTCGAATCGAAATGCAGTTTATGAAATTGAGTTAGGTTTTCAACAAATGAGAAGCTTTGAGCTCTCCTGTCCGTCCGCATGAAGGCACTGTATTTCAGCATTTAAGGAAACGGACATTTGTAATCTTGGCCCCAAAACCACTGCAGATCGGCGGGACGCTATCCCTTTCCTAGAGCAGGCGCGCGCTTAGCCGAGTAGCGGATAAGCTGAAGATGTAGTTGCGGTAGTACCATGACTTGGTAAGCTTTAGCTTTGTAAAGTACTTAAACTAAGAAGTAGTCTAAAGATACTTTAGCTAATAAGATCTTAGGAGGAAGGGATCCTAAAATGATTTAGTCCCCAAGAAAATTAATAAGAATTAGTCCTAGCTCTTAAGCCCAACATTTCTTAGCCTACGCAACGAATGAGGACAAACTAGTGTGAGGTCCATGGGTTCCTAAAACCTTGATAATTTATTAATTTTCTTCCTGACCCAAAATCGTAAAGGGAAGAAGAATTAATATAATATAATTTTTTTTTGATTTTATTCAAAATCATAACTTAACTTGTTTCATCGCAAAATGCCTGAAAATTGAGTTAAACTATTTTTAACTGGTTCCAGCCATAAGTTGTGCACCCAACCGAAAGTTGTTTACCTTCATCGTTAAATAGTTAACCTGTAACTTGTTGGGATATCTGCCATAAATAAATGTGCATATGTTTGAAATCGACTTCTTTTATTCTGACTTCTGCATGAATAAATTAAGCACGTTTAAATCATAACAGAGTTAAGGTTAGGTCTCATTCGCGAATGAGTGGTGGCAGTTCTACCAGGATAGTCGAGAGGAAGGAGAACACTGGCAGTTAGGATAAATGTTATGCCCCCCCCCCCCCCCCAGGGACTTTAGCTAGGCTCCGTAATAACACGCTAGTGTGTCGCGCCAAGTTATGGAAAAACATCATAACAAACATCACATCAATTCAATTGTCAAGGTTCTAAACCATTGTAGCGTGACGCCATTGCGTCAGTGTCTTATATCTTGAAGCATAGTTGGGCACATTTCAGGTACTTGGGGAAAAATAATAATGTGGTACAAAAGCTTAAATTGTGTTGAAATCGTGAGCAATGAGCCACCTCACAAAAATTAACTTGTGTAGGAATACCAGCTAAGCTACTTTCAATGCAAAATCTGACCCTCAATAACGTTGTAAATGTGTTACTAGTTACTAGCTAGCTTTCCAAAACTGCTAGCTAGCTACTCCGCTCATCCCCATGTTAATTTCCATATGATGATTATTCATCGATACCGAGATAACGGGAAGACTTCCAGCTATGAAATTGGGCGAATGGGTGCAGTACAATACGAACTACGTACCTTTTTATGGTTTGGAGCTGGGGAACGGGAATGGCGTGGGATGGCGCGTAAGTACGAAAATATTGTTATAACCATTGTTAGTATTGTCGGCATTGTCTCTCATTGGACGGCCAAAGTTCGGACAATGAGAACGTGTATACTGATGTGCGTGCCTAGCCACACACTAATGTATCACGATAAATCTAAACAACGTTGCAAAGAAATTGTATTCACGTCCAATTCACAAAAAATAAATCAACTGTAATAACAAAGTCAAAAACTGAAATAAACCAACTGTAATAACAAAGTCAAAAACTGGTAAAGTGGCCACCAAGTTGAGAGTGGTTCGGCCCTTCTAAGGAGTGATATCAAATTGCAACAAAATTAAAACCAAACATCTATAAAGAGGTGACTAAGTTGAGAATGGTTCGGCCTATTGGCAAAAGATAGTAGCAAAATTGTTGAAAACCAATTTCTTGTAGAAGTGGCACTTTATTACACATCTGCATGGTAGTGGAGTTGAGTCAATACACAATTAAAAAAGAAAGGAGTGATATCATATCAAAAACCAAAACTGGAAAAAGGGGCCGCCAAATTCCGAATGGTTCGGCCCTTCAAAGGAGTGATAACAACACACCAAAACATTCACCAACTTAATCGCACCGAATAATACTTTGGACGTTAAATGGAAACTTGAACATTGTTACCGAAAGTAGCAACGTACTAGTTTTCATTTAAACTTCGAACTATTAAGCGGTGCGATTAACTTGGCTAATGTTTTGGTGCGGTGCGATTAACTTGGCTAATGTTTTGGTGTGTTGATATCACTCCTTTGAAGGGCCGAACCATTCGGAACTTGGCGGCCCCTTTTACCAGTTTTGGTTTTTGATATGATATTTTCCAACAAGGGTAATACATTTTTGAATACCGAAAAATCGGTCGACTCAGCATTTCTACTTTGGTTCAAGTTCATGACTTGTATTCACAGTTTGATCACGCAAAACCAAAAGTCAAAGATCTTCAAAGGTTTTCCCCTCGAAACTTGCGAATTTTCGACCACCTTTACTGGTTGTTTTCTTCAGGCAGTGAGTGTGGGTGCCAGTGGCTTAACTGCCTGACGAAAAAGTTGTCGAAAATTCACAAGTTTCGAGGGGAAAACCTTTTGAAGATCTTTGACTTTTGGTTTTGCGTGATCAAACTGTGAGTATAAGTTAAGGGTAATAAAAATGATTAATTTTAATTAGGAGCTAAGCCACAGTAGTTTATCTACGTTGTAGCGCTTTGATTTTTGCATCAATTTACTATAAGTTCCATCTTTGAAAAAGAGTGGTGGGGAAGGCGGGGGTGGAGAGGAAGTGGAAGCGGAAGTGACATAGTTTGTGTACACCACGGTAGTTTATCTACGGTGTAGCACTTTAGTTTTTGCACCAATTTACGATAAGTTCCACCTTTAAACTGCTGCAATAGCCGTTCTAATTCAGATAAATGTTTGTGATTAGGCTCAGCTGAAAGATGAAGCTATATATTTTCCAATAAGGGTAATTAAAATGATTTAGTTTAATTAGGAGCTAAGCTACGGAAGTGTATCTACATCATCAGAACTAATACGCTGTTACCAAACACGGGCAAATACTAAAAAGTCCACTTAAATTTTTGGTGATTACACATAGGGTCTGTGGTAGTCCTTTCACCTTCGTCAGACGTAAAACGAAGCACAAAACGTTCGAAAACTACTTGATTTTGAAATTTGCGCTGTTCTCCACTGATCTATACAGTATGTTCTTGCTGCATATGGACTTGCCACATTTGGTTGAGTTTTGCCTTCAGCTCCGGCCTGAGCAAGCGATTGATGTTGGGATAGGAAGGTCCATATATGTTCATCAGCTGCACTCCCTTTTCCTTGAACTGGCCTATTACTGTATCGATCAGTGGTTTGGTTAGCAACGTGAAATTCAAAATGAAGTGGTCTTTGAATGTTGTGTGCTCCGTTTTACTTCTGAAGAAGGTGAAAGGACTACCACAGACCCTGTGTGTAATCACCGAAAATTTAAGTGTACTTTTTAGTATTCGTCCGTGTGTGGTAATAGCGTATTAGTTCTGATGATGTAATCAAATCGCCACAGTAAAAGTAGTAAACACCGGTTACCGGTTTTTTCCAGTGTATCTACGTTGTTGTGCTTTGGTTTTTGCATCTTTAACGAAAAGTTCCATCTTTAAACTGCTGCAGTAGTCATTCTAAATTAGGTAAATAGATGTAATGAGGCTTACAACAACAAGCATAATTAAAACAATTTATTTTAATTAGGAGTTGAGCTATGGCAGTTTATCTGCATTGTAGCGCAGATGACAAGTTCCATTTTTAAACTGCTGCAGTGGCCGTTCTGATAAATGGATGTGATTGGCTTAGATGAAGATATATTTTCCAACAAGGCTATTTAATAGGATTTATTTTAATTAGGAGCTAAGCTGTGGCAATTTATCTACTCTGTAGCTCTTTGATTTTTGTGTTGTCGTACGACAAGATCCATCTTTAAACTGCTGCAGTAGCTGTTCTAATTCAGATAAATGGATGTAATTAGGGATGAAAGATGAAGATATACGTTTTCCAACAATGGTAATTAAAACTATTTATATTAAGTAGAAGTTAGGCTACGACAGTTTTTCTACCTTGTAGCACTATGCTTTTTGCGTCATTTTACCACGAGTTACATCTTTAAACTGCTGCAGTAGACTTTCTAATTCATGTAAATGGATGGGATTATGCTGAGATGAAAAATGACAATGTTCACAATCTTTGTCTTTCATCTAAGCCTAATTACATCCATTTATCTGAATTAGAGCAGCTACTGCTTTAAAACTGGAACTTGCAGTAAAACGACGCAAAAATTAAAACGCTACAACGTACATCAACTGCCGTTGTTTAGCTGCTAATTGAAATAAATCCTTTTAATTGCTGTAGCGGCGCTACCAGTTCTCAGGATGTGCTTGTGGTAGAACCGACATCTGGTGTACTTGCGGAATGTTGTTAACTTGCGAAAGTGACTGTTTTTACTTTTGCGGTAAAATTTACATAGCTAATCCTACTCCAGTGTGGGATAGACATTAATGTCCTAACTGTAGGCCAAGTTCAAGCTAACTATACTATGGTCGCTGCCACCAACGGTTGGTACGTTTTATTTGCTAACCTAAGGCTTCAGATAAAAATGGTTTTTAGTTATCTTCAAACACTAGCAAATTAACGTAGCTTTGATCAATGCTGTTCAATTCTAGTGAAAACAAATAAAGATGTCCTTCCGGTTCGCTACTTACTGCGCATCTCTACTGCTCAGCCTCCATCATATAAAAGCCGAAGCGGAGCAGTAGAGCTCATTTCTTCTCTAGCGACCACGCTGTTCACTTCGCTCCGTGAAACGTCGAGCCTCCGCTTCCGCCTTCCACCTTCGTTTCTACCCTCCGCTCCGCTTCCGCCTTGCGATGCCGAAGGCCAAGGGAACACCACGGGATGATTTTTCCTCCCATACCCAGCGTTCTGCCTCACCAATCTACGTCCCTCCGATTGCCGAGAACGTGGACATTCTTGAACTTACAACAGAACAGGATTCTTTGGAACCTCCACCTCCGAATCCCCTCCATTCAGAATCATTCACTGCACCATGCGACACCGCAGCCACGTCTCCCATACCGTGCAGCCAGCCACCTCCGGTAAGAGATTTACGATCCTTATCTGAGGAGCTCTCCCGCACCAAAGAACGGTATGCCTGTCTCAAACTTCAACTTAACGCACGGAAGGTAGCGGCCAAGCTGGCCTCCTCCGTCAACCCTCATGTCACGCCATTGGATTTGTCCTCCCGTTCCTCTGAACACTCCACTTCCCGTCGTGCCAACGAGCCACTCACGTCTTCTCAAGTTCATTCCCTTATGGATTCTTCCCTCCGCACTTTCAAGCGGAAGGTACCTACAACGGACTAGTCTTCCTCTAGGTTGACTTCTATTCCTAAGCGCCATTGCCCACCAGTAGCCAAAGCGGGTCCCTCTACCTCCCCTGCCGCTCCGCCTTTACCCCTTCTGGCTCCACCTCCGCCCCTTCCGGCTCCACATCCGATTCCACCGCCAGGATCTTCCGACGGCAACGACCAGGATTCTTTATTTTTTGCCTGACCCATCGGTCTCGGGTCATCCTGAACCCCCCTTCCAGGGGGACCCTAACCCTTCCGAGATTCCACTTTCCAAACTTATGAAGACAGTGGAAGAAATCATTCCGGACTGCTTCCTATACAAGCCCTCCGTAACGACCGACTCGGCCTCCAAGAATAGAGGTTTAGCAACAGGCTTTGGTTTCGGCCTCCGGGATCAACTACCTCATCAGCCTCCGCACTTAGGTCAATCCACAACGCTCCTCACAAACCTGCTCCGCTTCGGTGGCATCCTTCTTGGGAACGGAGCACCTCTTGAGCTAGACAAGGATCCACCTCCGCCTTGTCCCAGCCGTGAAAACTACTTCTTCCGTCCTATTGGCGATGGTACTGCCAACCCACGCAACTTCGATACCTACCCCCAGTCAGAGTTCCTGACGGCCGACGCTAAATTGGATTTCGGCTCAGCCCTCTTCTTCCCTCGTCGAGTAGCGGTTCCTGTCTTTGTCCTCCGCGATAATGACCACATCCTCCGCCTAGGCCTCCGAACCGCATCCCAAGCGGATGTCCTCAGTACAGTACGGCGGCTAATGCACTATGTGAACAACTCGACACAGATCCTCCGGACGACACCCGCCAACTGACGTTCCTCATCAACCAAGTCTTCCGCAAGAGTTGTTTTGCTACGTATCATGCCATGAACTGGTTTACGCGAGCCCTCTTTCAACTCAACACTTTTACTACGAGAGGTTGCACTCAATACGGCGACGAACCTCCACGCTTCAACACGCCATCTCCTCCGCAATCAGCCCATCCATGAATCAGAGTTATTGTTTTGGGGTTTAACACCAAAAGTGGCCCCCACCTTGACATCTCACAGAAGCCTCATTATTTCAAGAATCGCACAAATCGCCGACTCAGTTCCATACCGTCGAATGCAGTCCCCTGAACCCAGGGACGCGAACGTGGGCATTCCGTGGGACGCTTCTCCACCCCCTATCGGAGGCACCGATCCACCTCCCAACCCCGACACAGGGGACGTGACAATTATTGCCATTCCGCCTACCCCACAAGTTGTAGGGGGACGCCTTCGTTACTATGCCAAAGTCTGGCAAACAATAACCTCCGACCCAGTGATCCTCTCTATCATTTCACAAGGCTTCAAACCGAAGTTTCTTCCGAGCCCTCCAGTGCAAGATCCACCATGGAACTCAGGACCCCGCTCTTCCGCTCCTCTCCGAGTAGAAATAATGTCCCTCCTTCAAAAGGAAACCATTTGCATTGTACCACCTCCGTTCACCCAGGGGTTGTACAGCAACATTTTTCTTTGCGAGAAGGAAACAGGCGGAACTCGCCTAATCTTCAACCTCAAACCTCTCCATCATTTTGTTCACAATCTACATTTTCAGATGGAAATGGTATCCTCCATCCGAGAATCCCTCCAACCCAACGATTGGACAGTTTCCCTCGACCTGGCCGACGCCTACCTTCACATTCCGCTTCATGCATCTGTCCGCCACCTCTTCCGTTTCTTACTAGATGACACCGTCTTCGAGTATCTTTGCCTACCTTTCGGCCTAAATGCAGCTCCACGAATCTTTACCGTGGTCTTGCTACCCAGTCTGGCCTACCTCCACCAACAATGCATTCGCATTCACGCCTTCTTCGACGATTGCCTCCTTCCGCATCCTCAACCACTTACCCTAATCAACAATCTAAACACCGCCATGTCTCTTTTCATCACCTAGGCCTAGGTTTAAATCTCCAAAAGTCGCACCTCCGCCTTGCTCAAACCTTTGTTTTTCTAGGAGTACTTTTTAACCTCCGCGCAGTTTCCGGCATGCCATCCCCAGAACGCATAACATACCACCTCCGCTCCACTCGGGAATTTCTGCACAAACCTCTCCACACATTCCAGGACCTTACCTCCGCCATCGGAACTATCGACTCTTTCGCGGACCTTGTTCCATAAAGAAAGAAGGTGGAACCAAGTCCAGATTACTTCACAACCTAACCGCCGACATTCTCAACCTGTGCATCTCCAACAACATCACCTTGCTTCCTCTCCACATCCCAGGGAACAGAAACGTCATCACAGACTCCCTCTCCCGTCGCTCACCCCCAACGGGGAAACGGTGCCTCAAGAAATCCATCTGCGAATATCTCTTCATAACATGGGGCACCCTAATGATCGACCTATTCGCCACGAGGCACAATGCCAGACTTCTCCGTTACATCGGCCCGATCCCGGACGACCAAGCACTGGCAGTCGACGCTCTGACATACCCATGGCACAACCTCTATGCATACCTGTTCCCACCATTCAAACTGCTTCCCCAAGTACTTCAAAAAGCCAAAGAAAGCCAAAGCCTGTTCCTTCTAATAGCCCCACTATGGCCATCAGCACCATGGTTCCCACACCTACTGTCCCTACTAGTAGACACTCCAAGAACCCTCCCTCTTCTTCCAGATCTTCTGTCTCAACAAAAAGGATCAAAACTCCACCCAAATCTTCCCAGCCTAAACCTTCACGTGTGGCTACTATCATCAAACTCCTCAAAAAGGCTGGAATTCATCGAGACGATCCCTCCCGCATCGCTTCAAAAGCCACCAGGGAATCAACAAATAGAATGTACGAGAGCCACTGGTCAACATGGTTTCATTGGTGTTTCGCAATGGAAATCAATCCAATCAACCCCACTCTACCAGAACTTCTGAGATTCTTCACCGACCTTTTTGACATCGACAAGCTCAAAGGCTCAACAATTCTTGTTTACCGCTCAGCCCTAAACTCAGTATTCAAAGCAGTAGACAAGACCAACCTCCTAGGTGACTACCGAATTTCGGCTCTCCTACGTTCCTTTGAAAATGTCCGAGCAACAACAAGAAGACTTGTTACAGACTGGGACCTTTCAATCGTCCTTCAATCCCTGATGGAAGCCCCCTATGAACCAATGCAGGACAGCTCCCTTCACCTCCTAACCAGGAAAACTGTCTTCCTCCTGACACTGACAGTCAGTGCCTGCTGCTCTTAAATCCAAGCCCTGTCAGCAGACCCGGCCTACTGCATCTTCGGTCCAAATTTCTCTTCAGTAACCCTTCACCCAAGAGCAGGATTTCGAGCCAAAATGCAAAAACCATCTGAACCAACAAACCCCATAACCTTTCCAGCACTCACGAACTTAACAGGGGATGAGCCGGAACGTCTACTATCCCCCGTTCGAGCACTCCGTTTCTACCTCACAAGAACTCAACACGAAGACAGCCGCCATGATTTCCCGCTGGATCAAAAAAACGATCGACATTGCATACGACAAAGCCAACTTAAGCAGGGAGAGAGCAACAGCACACGAGGTCAGAGCAATCTCCACTTCATGGGCACATCACAACGCCACCCCAATAGAAAAAATTCTACAAGCCGCATCCTGGCGACATTCAACAATATTCACCTCATACTACCTGAAAAACATGTCAAGAGAAGAAAAGGGATTACACCGGCTGGGACCAATCGTCGCAGCCAGAACTGTGGTCAAACCCCCTTAAGTACAATCAGAACGAAGCAGAAGCAAGCCATCCCAGATGGAAGCAAGCCATCCGTAGAAGGAAGCAAGCCATCCATAGAAGGAAGCAAGCCATCCATCGAAGGACGCAAGACGCCTCATAAACAACAGTCCTTTTCAGGGCCACCAAACCCTACGAAAGAGATCCAAATTCCTGTTTCATCACCCTGTTCTGAATAAAGTACAAATTTTTACTTAATAAAAATTTTGGGGGAAGCCTGCTTGCAACCCGGGGCGCCCCGTCAGATCGATGCCCGCCACCACGTTTGACAAGGTCTGCTGATAATGCAAAATTATCAGGTTAATATGTTTGGCAAATAAAGAAAGAACATTTTGCCGGCCCCCAGCCATGCCGGCTAAAAATGGTTTCTTTTTTGCCTAAAACATAGTTAACCTAAGCCCGCCCTACCTCTCCCCTCGAGTCACCGCCTGACAGATTGAGAGGAAAATAAAAGCCGAGACCATTCACGTTCTCGCTTATATAGCGAGGGCTGCGCATGCGCAGAGGGTCTGCAAGCAGGCGTCTGCAAGCAACTAAAAAACCTCCAGGGAGACATTAATTGAGTACAATGTAATGCTAAATTATCAGGTTAAGTATGTTTTAGGCAAAAAGAAACCATTTTTAGCCGGCCTGGCTGGGGGCCGGCAAAATGTTCTATTTACAGTAAATACTGAGTTGTGAAAATGGCGACTAGCGCTGCGTGCGCTTGCGGCGAATTTTGAGTATTTTTTCAAATGAACATTAAAAAATTTATTGGAGAACAAATTTGAAGATCTGTTTTCGCAGGCTGGTAGTTAATGTGTTGGTCTATTAAACAGTGAAAACTGTAGTCGTTTTGGCCCATTATTCACTGAGATAGAGCCGTTGAAGTGGAGGTACTTTTTGGTGAATGGCCAATGCCTACACTGCTCAGCACAAGAAAAAAAAGTGAAAATCGAATTTTTGGCGTACTGCTACTACACGCCCACACACAGGGGATTTTATTTCGGGTTCACTTAGAGCCCAAAATAAAAGCTGAAAACAGAAATATCAGTGCACACAGATTATGCATAACTTAGCTGCCAAGCTGTGCATAAACATGCAAAAACAACCTGTATTACTGCAAGATATAATTGTGTTAATACAACCGACCAACCATATCTGCCCTATTCCATGTAGATAGATAGATAAATGAATGTCAGGCCTATAAGCTAACGGCTTGTGCCCAAGATGACTGAGTGAAAGAGTAGGGGGCTCATTCAGGGTCGAGAAAATCCGTGAGGTGGCGCTTAAAGGTCGTCACGCTACGCGCAGTAACAATACTCTCGGGGATCCCGTTCCAGCAGTCAACAGTCCGGAGCAAGAAGGAGTGCTTCACAGCATTGTAGTGGGCCCGCTGCTTGGCCAGTTTTAAACTGTGGCCGCGTGTATTGGTCGTTGTTGAAAAGGTGACGAGTCCCTTAATTTCCTCACCATAAAGGCCATGCACGACCTTATACAGCTCCACAAGGTCAGTAAATCGATGGCGTTTCACAATGGTGTGAAGGTTCAAACACGCCAAACGTGACTGATCAGAAGGTGACGAAGTTGCGGGCAGAACTTAGTAGCACGGCGCTGTACCCTTAAGAAGATGGGGGACCAAACTATACTACAATAGTCCAAATGAGGACGGACATATGTCGTATATAGGCGGAGGAGGGACTCAGGCTGTAGGTAAGAAAAGCTCCTAATGCGCCCTAACTCCATTTGGCACTTGCGAACAGCTGCGGAGCACTGTTTTGAAGCCTTCAGGTCGTTAGTCACGATGACCCCAAGATCCTTTTCCTCAGTCGTGTTTG
>JAHWFP010216613.1:13818-30208 GCA_023313725.1 Lithobius niger | reverse complement strand
AAAAGCTGAAAATTAGGCTTAAAAGCTGAAAATTAGGCTTAAAAGCTGAAAATTAGGCCCAAAGTCGAAAACTGGCCTAAAAGCTAACACATTTTTAACCTGCAATTGTGTTGGTTACTACCTTTAGATCTTACATTATAAACCAAAGTCTCACAGCAGAAATGAAGCAACCGCAACGACCCCCGGAAGGGGAACAGTGAAAACGTGAAGGGGAACAATCAAAACGTGCGAGTGTGTCAATTCTTTCGCTTGAAGTTGAAACTGGGACGTTGTTGCCCTGAAAAGAAGTTGAAATTGGCACATTGTTGCCTCGACTAACAATTTGTTCTAATTAAACACCGTGGTAATCTCAGGGGCAAGTCTTACATGACGTCATGCACAAAAGGAGGAGGGGACAGGGGAGGGAGAGGATTGGAGGAAAGGGGGACTGCACCGAACAAAAATCGACTGTTGCAGTGAACGATCAGGCAGCACCGACCAAACACTGGGAAACAACCACGGGTCAAACAAATCCCCGGGCGAAGTTGGGTACGATGCTAGTTATCTATAAGACAGATCGCTGTTGCAGTGCGTGATAGAGATGTGCGCCTCAACAATGGCGGAAGTGCACAGAAGTTCGGTTCGACTAGGTAGTCGCCGTCCACGCTTGCTATTTAAAGGCGCGTTTTCACCTTTTCATCTCCTAGATGCAGTGTTGTAGAATCTTCGAGCAATATAAAGAAAATTGCGGTAAAATAAAAGAAGGTATACAACACTTCGCTGCAGCGCCGCGAATTTTCATAACTAGAACGAGATCACGTGAACCACATTGGATGGGGGAGGATCTGGAACGTTGGTGCTGTGTTCAGAATATGGTCAAATTCGCTAACGAAATGGTGAATCGGCGCCTGTAATATGTGGATCTTTTAGATTTTTTTTCCACATTGCTGTTTCTGAGCCCAACTGAGAAGTTGAAAGCTCATCACCGGACCATTATCAAACTCATTATCGGAACTGCGATGAATTCTTACGAAACCTTTGCACGCTTTCAGCTTCAAAGCCACCAAGCAATGAAAACTTATTTCAAACTTCAAGCATATTTACAAAAAAAAAAAAAAAAAACGAAAAGAAAACAACCACTTGCAACTTGTTAAAAAAAAAAGCACTTACGCACGCCCAGGACACACTATACGTTTCATGAGGATGCAACGAAAGAAAATTACCAACGTGCTGTCCAAAAGGGGAAGCGAGCAAAACCGCTACGAAATTAAACAAACAAACAAACAAATATGGTGGACGTTAGGGAAAAGGGTAAAAAAAAAAAAAAAACCTGCAATTTGTGACAGCGACGGTTTCGCGGTTTATACGGTTTAAACCAGCTTGCGGGGTAATTCCGTCCCTTCTTGTCGCTCTCTCTTAGCTTTATCACTAAGACGAACGAAGGTCAACGTTAAATTACTAACACAGTAATAACCGTCGTCGTAAGGCAAAGAGGCTAGACCGTGAATAATGACCCTAAACCCTCCTAAGAAACAAACAACACTTAGAAACGAAAGTAATGGAGACCAACGCGGAAAACCGTAAAAACGAGAGCAACGCCTCTACAAATGCGTTGGGCACAAAGACGAACGAGGTCAGAAAAAGGGTTATCTTGGTTTTTTTTTCAAGTGTAAATGTCGCCGAATTTTGTCGTAGAAATGTGGTCTGTGAAAAATGTAAATGTGACAGTAATGCGGTCATCTTGTCACGCAGGCCTGCAGATCTGATCGCCTACGGATCTGGAGGTCTGCGGATCTGGTCGAACCCCTGGAAAGGGGACATTGGCAAAGTCCCCGCCAGCACTGCCGGCCAGGTTAGCGTGAGAGGCTACCACGCTCCTTCAGCAACTATGGGTCAATTCTGGACATCTTTCGGCCCCTACGATGTTCGGAGGTTTCCCGGTTCAAATCCCCGGGCTTGCTCTTTCCCTTACCAGATATTTCTTCTATCAAAAAAAAATGGCTGGTAACGTTCAAAATTGAGCCGGTTCAGCCACACAGGCATGAAATTTCTTCGGTTGACTTAAGGCTCAGCAATAAAATAAATAAATAAAAACAAACAGGTAAAGGAGACCGGAACAAGGGCAGGAAGAGAGACCAGATGACGGCGCAGACTTAGGCCTAACTACTTCCGAAAGCGCCTCCCCAACCCTTTTTGGGGATTACCCCCACATTCATCTTCATTAAAATGATGAGGATACAACGTTTAACATTATCATACTGTTGGACCTTGGAGTATCTTGATGGTATTCGTCGCCGTTTCCGTCTTCCGCGAAAACGCTTCAATTGGGCGATAAGTCTGTCGTCATATCCGGTTCATTTGTAAATTTTTGCAGGAGGTATCAGATGTACGATAAGATCTAGGTTTGGGGTTTGTTTAACATCTCTGTAGTAATGTGTGGTGCAGTGGCAACCCGAGCCATTGCACTGTGAGAGAGGTTGGCGCTCATGACCTATAGCTGTCGACGCGCCATTAAACCTCAATCGTGCCCTCTTCGACGATTTAACTCAGACTGTCAAAATTATCAATCCGCAAACATAAATTTGGATGCGGTTGGCGAAGGAGCCCACGGACAAAACCATAAGACTCTCACAAAGGCACGCGAAACAGAGAAAAGAGTTTAATTTTTAGCAATTTATTAAACCTAGGTCAGAAAAGTTTAAAACGGCAGGAGCAAGCACTGCTTCCTGCTGACTGTTTCTGTTCTATCTTAGGTCCAAAATATTTTAGATTATAGTTTATTGTTGAAATTGTCCGTTTTAGTGTTTATCCATTTCTTGGAATTGAAATGTTCTTTATTATGACCTAAGCAGACTTTTTTTCGGCCTGAGAACGCAACACAATAAGCTCCGAAACGTAGCATTTTTAGTGTCTTTCTTGTGCTTTCATCTTTTTAACTGTGTCATAAAAGAACATACAGGGTGTCCACAAAATAACTCCCTGATTTCAAAAATTCATAGCTTCTTTAAAGAAAGGTCAATTCATATGCCGTTTGCACTGAAAGGTATAGGAAATCTCTCCAAGTTTTTTGTAGTAGCATCAGTGACGATCAAAGATTGTCAGTAACAGCGCTTCAGCATAACGTTATAAAGAAAATGGCGCCTCCTATTGCGAAAGCGCAACGTGTGGTGTGGCTGGTAGAAACCAATTCGCCAATCACGGTACAAGGACGTTTCCGAACGATGTGTGGAAGGTGACCCACAAATGTTACGTCCTTAACGGGATGCTTAACAGTTTCTTGCAACAGGGTCTGCACAAAGTGCAACACAAACGACTTTTTTATTTGTAGGTCACGTGATGCACGGCTTACCGTTTTTGGATGGAATATACGCAAAAGCTGCACGGATTTCCTCCGCACCTTCGCCTGGGCCTTGTGCTTTTACACACAGCCTGTTGCAAGAAACTTTGTTAACCATCCCGTTATGGCCGTAACACCTGTGGGTTACCTTCCATACGTTGTTCGAAAACATCTTTGTACTGTGATTCGCGAATTGGTTTCGACCAGCCACACCTCACGTTGCGATTTCTCACTAATGGATGCCATTTTCTTTATGACGTCATGCTGAAGCGCTGTTACTGCCGATCTTTGGCAATGGCGCTCCTGCAAGAAACCTCGGAGAGTTTTCCTACCTTTCAGTGCAAACCGCATGTGAATTGGCCTTTTTTTAAAGATGTATAAATTTTTGTAATCAGTGTGTTATTTTGGGGACACCCTGTATATACAAACAATATAGTGGGAGACCCACGTTATTGTGACAACGTGGCTGATGACGTATTCACTTCCAATATGGCGTCAGCCACGTTGTCGCAATGACGTGGGTATCCCAATAATTTATTTGTATTCTTTTGTGATCAATACACAAGTTTAAAGTATTGAATATGAAAATCTTTTGTCTGTTTCTCATTCCTTTTTGGCCTCGTCGGTGGGCTCCTTCACCAACTGCTCTTCCTCGATACATAAACTTTATAAGTTTTTATCAAGTTGGGACCTTATCATGACCAAAAGGTTACTCTGGCCGAAAGGTTGTTGTAACAAAGGATATCCTGGGAGGATTACATATATATTACAACGGACATATGTATTTTAGATTTGTACTTTCTTAAGTGTAACGTGACATTGAGGCCAGTGTTTGGGGGGGGGGGGGTGTCATTTTCATTGAAAATGGTTATTTTTTTTGCCACCACATGGTTAAACAAAATTGCGTCATCTGACTCACCATTGGCGTTCGCAAGAAGGCCGTAGCCATCATGACTATACCCTCTAAAATAGCCAATCCAATCTAGCGCCATTCGGAAACATTGGAGACAGCTCGGCTGCACACGTGCGAATTGCTATTCCATCAGCCATTCAATGTCATCCAAAACTGCATATGTTGAAAATGAGGAAGCCCAAAAGGGCATAAAGTCAACACAACCCGACGTTTCGAGCTGACGCCAACTCATTATCAAGGGAATAAAAACACAATACACTTAAAATTGCAGAAAGATGCAAACAGACAGCCGAATGCAGGCAAAACTGCCCAAGTCAATAACAACAATTCGAACAATTTTTATCCAACAATAGATGTGGTTCATTGTTTAAAACAAGGGATGGTAATCAAACACAATGTCTTCGTCTTGAATGATGCTACAATCATTGTTGCGATACGGAGACAGAATCGGTGTTTGTATCGGCCGCTCGATATCGGATCGGCAAGCGTAAACAAACTGTTTGCGCCGCATGCGAAGGAGGAGGGTTTTAAACCTGATAAGATTTCCTTCACAGCTCCAGTCCAATTTACGTCGAACGGAGACAATTGATAGTACATTAGTCACAAACTCTTTAATTGTCGCTTTAGAAAGACAATGTATGTTATCTAAGTGTGCAACGGAAATACATTTGTAGTCGAGCCTCCTCTAGCTTCTTTGGACTTCCTCTGGCACTTCTTTTCTACCTGTCCCGTTGTGCTCTTTAAAAGATTGCTTTTACGGCATTTAAGAGGCGGAAAAAGCTTACTATTAAATGTTTAAAAATTTAAAATTTAATTTCGATGCGGTGAGCGCCCCAAGTTTCCCAAACTACATATATTTATTATGCGCGCGAGCACGTAGAACGAACGAAGAGTTTGTAGCATATTTTTTTTTTTACGGGATGGGAGGTATCGTCTTTTTTTTTTCTCTTTCTCGTTTGACGTTTCTGTTGGAAGTAGCTTCGCGCATGCGTGCGTACGGCAAATATATGCATATTTTCTGCGTCGGCGAATAAATTTCTTCCTGGTATCGGTATAGCCTACCAGAACGGTTAACGTGCAAGTCAAGTTTTTTTTTTTTATAAAAACTTTGCTTTGTAATTAAAAAAAAAAAAAAAACACAGAGTTGAAATTCATTCAGAAATAGCCAGGGACGACCAGAAGGGGAAGATCAAGTGGCTTTTGTCCCAAGGCCCGTGCTTCAAGCTGGGCTCAGCTCAGCTTCAGAGGTTAAAAACACAAAATAATACTGCAAAAAGGCACTGATCACTACTGCACTACTGATCACTACTGGACACTACTTTTAGCAACACACATGCCTTAGATTCCGCGAGTTGGGGCAGGGGAAGGGGGCAGGCAGGGGGGGGGGGGGGGTGAAAGGTGTCCACGGCATTGTACTACTGACCCGAAACGTCACTTATTCTGTGTTTGTGTGAATGTGTGTACCGTTCCGGCTTTCTATCATTTTAAATAAATAACCGAACAAAAAAACGGCTTAGCCGCCGTTCATAAAAAAGCATTAGAGCTCGTATTCCCATACTCACAGCCGTAAAGGCACACGAATAAAAACGGATTACAGTTCACTCGAACACAACGGACTGTAATTTGAACTCCAATTCCAGGGCACATACACAAATCGCTGTAAATTATATAAAGGAAAGAGCAAAGCAATCCAAACAGCGAAAATCACACACTAGAATAATAATAATAATTGGTTTCTCTCCCACGAAGGGTGGTGGCGATCCGGAAGGGTCGCTGGTGCGGCTACTGACACCGGTTCCTTTAAAAAAAAAAAAAAAACAGAAGGAAAAACTCAATGAAACATTACTGACAGGAGCTCTCAAGGAAACGGGAAAAATCTAGTTTATTGAAGATCTCCCGGAAGGCACCCAGCGAACTCGCCGACACCACAGCCTCGGGGAGAGAGTTCCATGGGGCCACAATACGATTTGTAAAAAAGATGCCTCCGACACTCAAGGTGGCAACCCAATACTCTCAATTGCAGAGAATGTCCTCGAGTATACCAATAACAGCACTTCGTTCGAAGAAAGTATAGGTCCAAGGGTAGCATGCCATGGATAATCCGTAGTACAGTAAGCCACCATTATGCACTTATGTTTCATCGGCGTGGCATAACCCGGATTCGCACTGGCAAGCCAATTCGTCCCCAGATCACTGACATAGCGCCCTTATCGCTATGGCCGCTCCTCCACTGGATATGTTTTTTTTCTTAACAGCTCTCCTTTCTTATTATACAATTTTGAAATAACTTTTGGCAATGCTAAATCGAGGTACGCTTTTCTGAACATCAGCAGCAGCAGTAGCAGCAAGACTTCGATTTCTTAGCGATCCAGCCAGCCGCAACATCCACGTTTCCCCCAACAACAGCCACCGAGCCCTGCACGCAGCCTCGCTTTTGGGGGAGGAAACAAACCGCTCGCCAATCGAATTGCGACAATATTTTCTTAATGATTCCTAAGATGATTGCATTTATTAAAATAGTCGTTTAGGAGTAAATCTAATTTTCGCCAGAGTCAGTCGATTACAACAGCCATTTCTGCGCATGCCCAGGACGTGTGGGGTGGTGGAGTAGGGGGGGGGAGGAGAAATCTAATGCAAACATAACCTCGAGCATTTGAAACATTCGGCGGCTGTGAGTGCAGCTGCAGTTCATGCTTGCCTGGAGAAGAAACAACCGTGCTTCGTATTTTTTTGTGTGTGAAATTCTTAATGGTGAAAACCGAGAGCTGCACAGCCGAAAAGGGTTGGAAGACGATAGCAACGACTTTCTCCATTCGTTTGTCCGTGCGTTTCCTTTTTCGACTCCAGAACGGTGCTATATAGATAAAGACAAACTGTTTCCACAATTGGGTAGAGCAGCCAAAAATTAGGTAAAAACTCGGCAAACTAAAATGCCGTTGCTTCCTTGTAGCTAATAGGTTGTTTCGACGTAACTCAATGAAATAATTATATTTGATCGTCGCATTTAACCACTACAGGATAACACGCAACCGTGAAAACAAACGGATTTCGTTAACGACACACATCGGCTTCATTTAAAGTAGCGTCTCGTCAATAAATAAGTTACTCTCGAACTCAATTCTCCGTTAGTTGCTACTTACGAAATTCAAACGGCCGGTAAAACTTAGGCCTAAAAGCTGACAATTACGTCTAAGATCTACAATACGCCTAAGTTACTATTTTTAGGTTATTTATAATAGAGATGCAGTGCGTGACAGAGGTGCGAGCCAGACCATTTATTTACGTGGCGGAAAAGTGGCGGAAGTGGAGCAGAAGACCGGTTGCTACTAGGTAATCGCTGTTGCTACTTGTTTGAAGGTGAAAGTTATGAGGTTCTCTCATACCGATCTCATTGTCCTCCAAAACTCACGGATTCAGAATTTTGACACGGACTTGTGTGCTAAGGCGGTACTTTTCTTTCGTTTCATGCTAATAATTCGACTAGGTCCAAAAGCACGAGTTTCGGTAGTTTTCAAAGAACAGATTCCCGGTTTCTTTGCTTGAAACACTGAATAAATGGCGTTGCGAGCTACATCATCTACGTAACCATGACACCCCCCCCCCTCCCACTGCTAATGATCCCTCTTTCTATTATATTCTTTCATGCTGGCGGGAATATCAGCGCAGCGTGTGACTCTAATCACCCCCCCCCCCCCACACACATCCATCCACGACTAATGATCCCCACTTTCTACTGATCAGTTGTATTACATTCTACCCGCCATGTTCATGTTCATGCGGGGGGGGGGGAGATAAACAAGTCTCAAGGCGGCCTCGAAGCTGCCCCTTCGAGAAGTATGCTTCCTGAAAAGCTTTCCCGCAATGCAATCCTGTCTCTCCAACCAGGCTCGCGGGCCGTGGACCACAGGCCGTTGGTGGTCGGTATCTGCTCCGCCTCTTGTGTAATCTTTATAATAATCTCGGAGGCCGGCTAAAAGGAAGGCTAAAAGGAAACCCACTTCTCCCCTCCTCGCGCCCGCATTGATAATGCACCCTCCCACTCTACCTGCATGGAAACAGGAGGCAGGCATGAGTGGTCGATCAATCTGACAAGTCGCCGGGAAGAGTGCCGGAAAAATGTCCCGGGAAATGTGTCCGTAAACTTAATTCATGACCGGCCCCGTGCATAGCACGGGCTTCCTCTAGTTATGTATGTATATAGATCATCACAAGTAAATTGTATTTTTTTTTTCAAAATTCTCATAATGTGAGTGCCGTTTTAATACAAAATTCTCCGATTTCGTGGCTGTAATCCGTCATTCGCATGAACAGAGTCTTAGTAACTGTTCAGGACTACGAGATGTTAATGGTACTATTTATTTTAGTCTACTGCACAGCGTCTTTTTCAACTCCGGAGCAGTACCAAATAGAGACAAACGGTTTTAACGATTAGATTCAACGTCCAAAAATTAATGAAACTAATTAGAAAAAACCATTCAGATGCATAATCGTTATATTTCGCATCATAACGATTTCTGCTATGAAGCGAAAGTTGCCGACAAGTGAGCCCATCACCTATGGAACGGTGCCAGATAGAGACAAACGGTTTTAACCATTAGATTCAGCGACCAAATATTGTTAAAATGAGTAAATAAAAATCCGGAAGTATAAAGCGTAAGTGACTTGACAGTGGCTGCAAGCGGCCGACAAGTGAGCCCATAATTTATGGAACGGTACTAGAAGACACAAATTGTTTTCACTATTTGATTCGGCGTCCAAAAATTATTTAAACTAATAAAAAAAAAATCTGGAAGTATGAAGTGGAAGTAGCCCGAAGTGAAGGAAGTAGCGGTAGTGCATAGAAGACCGTTTGTGACGAGGTACTCGCAATCACCGATTGATTGGTTCTTGTTACAACTTACTAACATGGACGTAAAATTGGCCGCAGCACAATTCTAAAATGCAAATAGAAGTCTAACTCAAACGTGATCTTGGCCCCCTTGCAGTAGCCGACTGCGCGAAAACACAACAGAGGCCATTTTTCAAAGACAGCCGTTTCCCATGAGCGTGGAATAAGCGTATGGTTCCACCAGCCAAGAAGCCCTAAGCTGGAGCACTGTTGTTTGCTCAAAGAGTGGTGTTCCCTGTTTAAACACACGGTCGTAACGAACGTGACGGGATGAGAAGGGAGTTGAGGGGGAGAAAAAGCAAGTAAATAGACCGTCAGCAAGAAATCCACACTGTGTCGTTATGTATTACGGGAGATGGGCTCAGTTGGGTTTCCGTCGTTTCCTGCTGCTACGACGAGATGGTGTCAACACAGAAATGATGATGACACATACTATACTCATATGCTAAGGCATGAACGCTAGACGAAGCTGGCTGGTGGTGTATGCGGCGGCAAGTAGATAAGCAACAAAACAAGTGAAAAATAAATAACTAAGCAAAAAACGGCTTCGTCGTTTAGAAAAAAACATTAGAGCTCGTATCCCCATACTCACAGCCGTGAAGGTACACGAATAAAAACGGACTAGAGTTCACTCGAACGCAACGAACTATAATTTGAACTCCAATACCAAGGACTGTTTTTGATCAATGGTTATGTCAGAAAGAAAGCCCAAGTTTATGTTTGAAAAGTTTAATGTTTCCGTGTTTGGGCGTGCATGCATAATTTGAGTATTATACAGACTTTTTAATATTTGTCTGTGTTTGTTGTTTCATATATTAAGTCTGTTTCGTGTGAGTGGGTATATGTGTATTTTGAGTGCATTTATAATTTGTGAAACAAGCAGGCTCCTAGTTAAGGCAGTTTTTTCCTACTGTTTGTGTTTAAAGGTCGTTTGATGTGGTTATTTCTAATTCGTTTGAGTAATTACGTGCTCATTTTGTGTATGCATTTTTCTCTTTCAATTTTGTAGCGTTTTGCTGTTTAGGGCGTCTATTTTGTGTGTGTTTGTGGGTTTACGTTTTGCGAATTGGAGTTCAAATTATAGTTCGTTGCATTCGAGTGAACCCTAATCCGTTTTTATTCGTTACCTTCACGGCTGTGAGTATGGGGATACGAGTCTCATTTTTTTTTTCTAAACGGAGAAGCCGTTTTTTGCTCAGTTTATTTGTTGGCCTTTTTCGCTTCCTTTTAATTGTAATTGCTACGGTCTGGTCTACCATGTGTCCACTGTCCATCGATTTTTTTTTTTCAAAAAAACGGAACATTGGAAATGCGTATTTATGTTCAGCCCAAGGTTTGTCTCATGGTTATTATTTGATGGCAATACATTAGCGTGTTTCTAGATTTAGCATGCGTCATCTCGATGAGTAGTTGATTCTGGATTGTTGCAGTATATTGGCAAACAATCGCGGAAATAATTCAACTGGCTTCCCGAACCCCGCATTGAAGAAGTAAATAAGTCACTCAGTCATGTCGGCCGCCCAATTTTGAGGATCAAGAATTCGCACCCTACGGTTTAAAACTTGAAGATTTAAGGAAAATCAAGACCATTTAATTTTGATTCTCCATGACTAGCTAGCTAACTCCAACAACGACAATGTTACTTCCCCGGCACCCAAACATTGTTGCATCTTGTTCGAGTGAGCTTAATCCGATTTTGTGCGCCTCGCCTATTGTTACGTATGCAGCATTGTAACATTTTGACACTGTTAGCCGCTCCGCCGCATCCCCAGCCACCCAAGTCCCCAGCCTCCGCCTTTCCAATTGTCTGAAATTCTCGTGCGCAAACGAACTCTAATATACACGGCCTGCCGGCTTCCGAAGTAGTAAGGATTGTGATTACCGAAGACAGAATTTTCCTCAACTGAACAACGATTTCTGTTTTGGTTTCTTGCCAGCTGGTGGTGGTAGGAGTCAACATTCAACAAGTGGTGACAGTGACTATCTAGTAGCAACCGGTATTCTGTACACTTCCGCCACTTTCGGGCCACTTCCGCTTCATACTTCCGGTTTGTTTTTATTGATTTCAAATAATTTTTGGACGCTGAACCTAATGGTGAAAACCGTTTGTCTCTATCTGTTGCCATTCCATACATGATGTATGGCTCACTTATCGGTCAATTCCGGTCACTGCAGGCCACTTACCTTTACACTTCCTGTTTTCTTTATTCATTTTAAGTAATTTTTGGATGCAGAATCTAATGGTGAAAACCGTTTGTCTCTGTATGGTACTGTTCCACAGCTGATGGGCTCACTTGTCGGCCAATTCCGGTCACTTGTGCCTCACTTCCGTTTCACACTTCTGGGTTTTTTTTTATTCATTTTACTAATTTTTGGATGATGAATCTATTGATTAAAACCGATTGTCTCTATCTGGTACCGTTCCAAACATGATGGGCTCAATTGTACACCAATTCTGTTCACTTGTCGACCAATTCCGGTCACTTGTGGCTCACTTCCGTTTCACACTTCCGGTTGTTTTTTTATTCATTTTATATAAATTTTAGATGATGAATCTATTGGTCAAACCCGATTGTCTCTGTCTGGTACCGTTCCAAACATGATGGGCTCACTTGTAGGCCAATTCTGTTCACTTGTAAACCAATTCCGGTCACTTGTGGCTCACTTTCGTTTCACACTTCCGGTTGTTTTTTTTATTCATTTTAACTAATTTTTGGATAATGAATCTATTTGTTAAACCCGATTGTCTCTATCTGGTACCGTTCCACAGATGATGGGCTCACTTGTATGCCAATATTCTGTTCACTTGTCGACCAATTCCGGTCACTTGTGGCCCACTTCCGTTTCACACTTCCGGTTGTTTTTTTTATTCATTTTAACTAATTTTTGAATGATGAATCTAATGGTGAAAACCGTTTGTCTCTGTATGGTACTGTTCCACAGTTGATGGGCTTACTTGTCGGCCAATTCCGGTCACTTGTGCCTCACTTCCGTTTCACACTTCCGGGTTTTTTTTTATTCATTTTACTAATTTTTGGATGATGAATCTATTGGTCAAACCCGATTGTCCCTATCTGGTACCGTTCCACAGATGATGGATTCACTTGTAGGCCAATTCTGTTCACTCGTCGACCAATTCCGGTCACTTGTGTCTCACTTCCGTTTCACACTCCCGGTTGTTTTTTATTCATTTTAACTAATTTTTCGATGATGAATCTATAGGTTAAACCCGATTGTCCCTATCTGGTACCGTTCCACACATGATGGGCTAACTTGTCGGCCAAGTCTGGTCACTTCTCGGCCAAGTCTGGTCACTTGTCAGCCAATTCCGGTCACTAGCGGGCTACTTCTGCTTCATGCTTTCACGGAATCTAATGGTGAAAACCGTGTGTCTCTATCTGGTACCGTTCCGGAGTTGAAAAAGGCGACGGAAGGACGGACAAAGTCGTTGCTCTGGTCTTCCCTGCTTTCCCTACGCAGAAGACTAAAGCTACGCAACAGAGGTTACCATTACAGACTCCTGTCAGAACACAAGACACACCAATCTGAGAAGACAACTGCTGCGACTGTTTCTTCGTTTGCCCATTAGGTAAGTTGCTTTCCCATTTTGTGATCTCTAGGTCACAAGTGGAAACGGTTGAAGAAGTAGATGTTTATATTCGGACCTTTAAGAGGCCCTTAGGAATTAGGAAACTCGACCATGCAAATGCAATAGGTAAATCGGAAAAAAAAAACCGTTTGCTGTGGCCAAGCATTCGGTGAATACCAATCACGTTATAGACGTCAGTGGTACAAGCATCAAACACCATGAGCCAATTGAAAATTAGGTTCCAATTAGAATCGGACACAATTGCAGTCAACCAGCAAAGAGTGTTAACACTATTCAAAAATTTTCATGAATGGAAATTTGGCAAGATGTATTTTACTCACTTCCACTGGCTCAAGTGTAAAGATCAGTGGTGAATATTGATCGTGCCAAGATGGCGTCTAGCCAGTTGTCATTTGTTAATAGTGCGTCAATTTTATGGCTGTTTTATCTTGTACTTGTAAGTATTGCCGAACGTAAGGCTAAGCAAGAGGGTGTGAATTCATACTCCACTATTTGTAATGTCTTTTGTCCTTTTACGCTACCAAGAAAGATTATGTTCCTGTCGGAAATTAAAACTCAGTGTTTTCCTATATCACCTTATGGATTTACTGGTTCCATGAACAGCCTCGTAGTGATTTGTCCTTGATTTTACAAAGTAACCGATTTTGGAGTTGGTGGTGAAGAAGTAGTTCGCCTGGAACACGTAACCAGAATCCGCCCCAGGGCGCCTCAGGACGGGTAACGCAGTTGGTCGAGCGACCGACCAGGCTCCCCTTTGGGTGCAGTTGTCGTTTCAGTTTTTTTTTTTATTGAGCTGTTCCATCCTCACCATGGCCAACCATTAATGTTGACTGCCTAATTCGTTAACCCATTTAACATACGATTTATTGTTTAACAAGTGATGCTTAAATTGTTATCTAGTAAGATGAATGTTAAGTAACGAAAATAAAAGGCTAATTGACGATGCATGGGTCAAAGCTAATTTAACAAATGGAGTTGAAATTTATGGAAAGACAACCTACTTTCTACTCAGCAGATCGCAAAAAGCTCAGAATAAAATACGTTGTACGCTTTTAAATGTTAAGATTACCAAACTAAAGAGGTTTTAAACGAACAGAAAACACTCTTACAGAAAAATTGCAAGAAAACAGCAGAAATAAAACTACAATCAAACGTAGAATAGGTTAAGATTACCTTTGTGGAAAAATGACAAAGCAATTTTTACGCTGTGAACAATTATAATCAACTTTGTAAAAAATGTAAAATATTAGTAGTAATAATAATAACTAGCTAAGCCCCCAGTGTAACATACGCCGGTCTAGCCGGTTCCCGCATACATGAGCGAAATACTGTAGTGGGCAGTATGGAATAAAAAGGGTGCCGCCTGCCCCCTGCTTCCTCCTCCGAACTCCCCTGCGGCCTACCCAGTTGTATGGTGTGATTTAACCCCCTGCCCCCCCCCCCCGGTAACCCCCGTAATTTGTTGCTGGAGCAACAGGATTGGCAAGAACCCAGGGGTCACTGACTGCCAGCCAAAAAAGGGGACAGAAGTAAATACATGATAAAAAGCCAAGCGGGTTAAGGTGTGACAAAGAGAACTGAATGGAATTATTAAAGTGGTAAAGCAAAAATAAAAAGCATGCGTACAAATTAAACATAAAACAAGTTTAAAACTATCATGGCCAAATGGATTGGACTAGGTAGGGTGGGTAGGGTCACGACTGCTTTACCACCAAAGTTAGACCTGCCAGGGACACAAAGATCCCTGATGGCATCGCCGGACGTGTAGGAAGGGCAGGGTAGGGTAGATGACCAATTGTATTTTGTGTGCATTTATAATTTGTGAAACAAGCAGACTCCTAGTTATGGCAGTTTTTGTCATGTATAATAAAAGGTCTGGGAAGCGCAAAAATTAATGTCGCTTACACTCAGACTGTAAAATTACTTAATCATCGAACTAAAAGTTGAAAACTTGAAACTTGGCCCAACAAAAGACTGATGTCACACACACACAATAAAAACATTAACGACAAAGGAAACCAGCACGTCAAAAACCGTGACACATGTTACATCCCCCTCAAATACCTCATTAAATTAGGTAACGAGTTACGAAGCAAAAGTAAAACCTGTATATTAATGAAACAGTGTAATGACTAAATGAGATTAAGATAATTTCTTGAGCGCTTGGCTTTATGTCCTGTTTCTTGAATAAAAGATAAGTTTTAGGCATTAAGACACCTTCTGAATTAATATAGCCAAGTATGGTATATCAGGGCTAAAAGGGAAAAATAAAACCAAATCAACGTCTTTCAAAGCATTAAAGTATAAACACACTCTCTGACATTAAATGGGACGGAAAGCCAATTAGGTTCAGAAGGATTAAATAAATTCAGATGCAAACCCGCTATTTTGCATCCCCGCTCACACAGTCTGACATTTAAGTCCAAAAGGCAATGTAAATAGGTTTGCATCTGTATTTATTTAACTCTCTCACGTTCTGTAGACATATCTATATTGTAAATAATCAACTCCTACTATTTATCATGTCAACTGGGCAACATTAACTGTCAAAAGTCAAACAAGTGCCGTACCATTACCTCAACTACAATGCCTCCCTCTGCTGACAATTAAAAATAATATAAAGGTTTTATGAAAACTAAATATTATTCATATTACCGTGTTGTTGTATTGTGCACATGTATTGTTTCATAGTTAGCTCTTTTTTTTTTTTTACCTTTTTTAATCCTGTCAGTTAGTATAATTCCAGATTTGGCTAAATGTTTGCACTTAAAAATTTCTGTTGAGGTTAACGAATACAATTAATGTAACTACAATTAATGTAACGTGATTTTTCAATTTTTTTATTTAAACAAATCAAAATTTACTCTTCTAAACTTCAAAATGTATGATACCAACTTTTTAGTGAATTTTTATCGATACACTTCATGTTTTTTTGGTATTTCTACAATGCATTTAACCTCTCAAACAAATGTATTGTTTTAAAAACCAACAAACATTAAAAACGCATGAACGATGGCGTCGACTCTTCAGCAAATCGCACACTGTTTATTACAGACACCTATACCTATACCTGTACCTATACAGATACCTATGGGGATTTTGAGTTGTGGGGATTCTGCATACCTGTGGGAATTTTGGGTTGTAGGGATTCTGTACCTGTGAAGATATTGGCGTCGGAATACTGACATGGGGATTTTGATTGTGGGGATTATGAACGGCTCCCTGAAGACGAGTAATTTATCAATATTTTTATTAAATTGCTAGAAATTCTGTTTGTAACGAATGACAATAGTTCTTTTTGCGATCAAATGTTAAAAAGCCAAGATTTCAGGAAAAAAAGTATTCAAATCTCAATTCGATATTGTTGTTCTCAGTCCTTAAAAAAAAATCTTGAACAGTAGCTTCTTGTATTGGAAAACTACGTAGGTAATTTTAAAAAGTTACAACAATAATGATGACGTTACGTTCATTGGGTGACGGACGATAAAAAGGCTTACGAAAACTTGGTTTTATACGAAATATAAGACAACATTAAACACTGAAAAGTTTATAAATTTAGGAGGGGGGCGCCCTTCCGTAACATAGTCAGCACCTGAAAAACAGAAAAAGCCAAGACACCAGGTGCCAAGGCTTCTGCGAAGTTCTTTGTAGAAATTATACTTG
>JAHWFP010216613.1:0-12586 GCA_023313725.1 Lithobius niger | reverse complement strand
TCCAACATCTTCATGACCTTCCCCATTTTCTCCCCCCCCCCCCAGCGATAAATAATGACCGGTCCCTCACTACGCAATGGAATATTTCATTTAAACAGATTGCTGTAAAACATTTACAAAGCAAATGCCATGTTCGGTACGATTTTTAACCAACCGCAGTCAAGTCGTGTTCGCTTTGTGTAAAACTATGGCACCCTATTGTATACTCTTTCGACAAACTCCATAAACAGAGGCTGCACAGCCAAAAGGATGTGTCTCGTCTTTGCATCTGAGCTACAAATTATGGGCCACATGCGCAAAAAAAAAATTAAATTTTAAAGTCTGCATGTTGGAGATAATATTAATTTTCTTTGTTCCAGACCTTAGGACCACGGAACAGACTTTAATTGCGAACACTGGCTGCTATATAATGCCATAAATAAAAGGAAACGAGCGTTTAAGCGCCATGAAGAAACAGAAGAGATGGGGAATAATGCCAAAAATGCGACTACGCTTTTTTTTCTTTTCTCTTAAATCCTTTGTATGTAGTGAAATTTTGTCCGGAGTCTTGGAAGGGGGAGGACTAATTTTAAGCTTCTGTCTCCACAGATATTAATTTCTAACAAAATACTTGCTTGCTGTTTCAAGTCATTTAAACCTCTTGTGCAGTACAGACTGATCTTAGAGTAGTACTTAACTTACATTGTAGCATACAATCACGTTAAACGAGTTTTCAAATTTTAAATCTTTTTTTTTTTTTGTATAGTGTACGGATAAGAATTTTAAAATAGTTCACAGCAGCTTGGCTTCAAAATAATAAAATCCGTTTATAGAAATCGTATGTAATAAAAACTTCTTAAAGTCACTGTTCTGACGACGTCGAGCAGTGTATATCAAAACTAAGCCTGGTTTGTTGTTTGCTGTTACCGAATAAAAAAAAAAGCACAGAAGCAGATCATTAAAGATAACACCAAGCAGCGCTACAAAATAAACGGACGAACAACGTTTCGAAAATAATCAGTTTTCGTCATCAGGTTTATGAATTAAAATATTAAAACATGGCAAGGGCAACTAAGTCATCACATGTTTAAAAGCACAATAATTAAAAAGAATAAAAGGTCGAAAACCACCATTTCTTCTCTCAAAAGAGGCAGAAAACGGTGGTCGAAATGCACAACTCGACTTGTTCCTTGGAAATCCAAGTTACAATTAGCAAGTTCCAAGGAGCAGAGCGGGTTGTGCAATTCGACCACCGTTTTCTGCCTTCTTTGAGAGGAGAAATGGTGGTTTTCGATTTTTTATTCTTTTATTCTTTTAAATTATTGTGCTTTTAAACATGTGATGACTTAGTGGCCTTGCCATGTTTTAATATTTTAATTCATAAACCTGATGACGAAAATTGATTATTTTCGAAACGTTGTTCGTCTTTTATTTTGTAGCACTGCTTGGTTTTATCTTTAATAATTTGCTGTTACCATTATGTACGATGTTATATAAGCGGATTTTATTAAATAAAAGATCCAAACCCATTTCAGCTGCCTTCTTGACCTAAATGGAAAACTGCCTGAGTGGTGAATTAACCCCTCGACCTTCGACACCATAGGCCTAAGCTTACGACTCAGCCACACTGAGGGTATGAAAGCTCGAGGAGTCATTTCAAGGCTCAGGCAGTGTGACATGTAAGGCCATAAGGTAATGGAACCAGGAGTGCATATTTTACTTAACAGAATCCGTTTACGTAATAAATCCATTGTACGTAATAAAAACATACACTACACAAAACCAGTTTACATGAAAACAAAAGGCCGAAGCACGATTGGTCGGCCGTACTGATGAACTCAATTCCCTATTGTAAATCGTAATGGTAAAATTCTACTGGTCCAGTATGTCCAGTAGAAAATTTCAACTCGACCAATACCTCCAGTAGGTATTTTGAAATAGACCGTTACCTCCAGTAGACATTTTGAACTGGACCAGTAACCAACCGTAATGTCTTTCAACTTGATCAGTAACTTAACAGAATCCGTCCGTGTATACGTTACATTGTACGTAATAAAAACATAGAACGCATTAAAACCAATTTACATTAAAACTAACGGCCGAAGCCCGATTTCTCAGCCGTACTGATGGTCTCAAAGGTCGGGGGGTTCAATTCCCTGCACAGGTATTCTGACGATTATGTCCAAATAGCAATGGAAAATTGTTTGTATCTGTATTTACTTTTTACGAACGCGAGTCCGTTTGTCTTCGCGTCCTGTGGTTAATGGATTTGAATGTTATGGAGGGCAATCCAAGCTGTTGTGAACGATTTTTAATGCAATTTTAGTGACAGTATGTAAAGATTACAAAGAGTCTGATTGTCGAATGGCGGTGTTTTACTGTGGTGTCCTTACAAGTTTGTCTCTTTTGTTTTCGTCATTATATTGGCCCTAACACCCCTTAAATTTCACGCAATGTTGGGTCACTCAGCAAATGCGTCGAAAACATGAAAACACGTTGGAGTGGTGGAATATTAAAATAAGAAAGCAATAAAACACACGTGCCTGATGCGTGAAACCACAGTGAAATGTGAAACAATATTTTTAATTTTCGACAAGTATATTCTTGTCAATTTGTGTTGTTACTCATCGTTGTTGTGTTTGGGGTTGTATTTTTAAGGCTTATTGCGACCATGACAAGAATATACTTGTCGAAAATTAAATATTGTTTCATATGACACTGTGGTTTCACGCATCAGGCAGGTGCGTTTTATTGCATTTACCACTTGACCACTGCCGTGACGTTAAATAAAATCAGAAATTCGGTCATTGCTTGTCTTGACACACAATTCGCAATAAAAAATGTCAGTCTTGAAACGTCAAGGTTTGATGTATGTTTGTGCAGTTTACGCGTTTTCCTTTGCAACATTCTACAAGTGCTTTTTGATTATAATTACAACACTTTGCCGAATCATCTTTAGGCGGTATTAGCGATACAAAGTAGATTAGTGTGACCCATTAGCGATGAAAGATTCTTAATGATCATTCGGACGCATTAGCATCAAGTACTCACTCCCGTGTATCCGTGTGGTTAAGTTCTGTTGAAATTTGCACATCTGTTGATGTAATTTAATGAAATTCCGATAACGAAGTAATGGACGGCTGAAGCAGATGTTCAAACGCACCGATTAACTAATAAATCCACTCTCAACTCCTAACAATAATGAACTGCCAAAAGACTTTGAATAACAGTTCCGTACCTTTTTACACGTGTTAGCTCGTGACCCAATACATGTTGCGTGTCTTTAAAATATACGAACTTCGCACGCGTGGTTTGAAAACAAATACTTTTACTTTCAGCAAGTAAAATGAAATCCAATACCATTTGGCATCCTCCTCCCCCCCCCTAAAAAAAGTGGCCACGGCGGGGCAGGTAGGGCTGGATCCCCCCCCCCTCCCCCTCTAAAAAAAAAAGGAGAAAAGATAAACAAAACAACTTCGTTACGACCAAGTTTCTGATCACCCAACCATGATCAATGGCGCACCAAAGTGCGGAAGAGGGCAACGGTGGATATTTGTATCTACCATGCGAAGTTAAGATAAAGTTTGGTGAAAATAAACAAATACGGCTGGCCGCAAACCAAATTAGACACTTGGTCACGCAACAGGACATTTTGTCGTAACCTATCTCAACGTGCTTCTGATGTCTCCAAACCCATAGCAATGAGCTGAGTGCCACACACCGGAAGCGACTGTGTCGCGAGACGTCTTTAGGCGTCTTTAAGCGTCTCAAGACAACAAAGCAAAGCTCCTTCTAGTTTCTTCTGGTGGGGGTCTCTCCAACAGATGCGACGTCTCGCCACGTTTTGCCTTGCAACGTCTCGTCGCGAGACAATTGTCGAATTTGGTGTGCGGCCGGCCACCCTAAGGCATATATTCCAGTTTTAAAAATCCTGAAAATTAGCTTTCGAAACGTTTTAAAGGAAAATTCTCAGCTCATTTCTCAAGAGCCTATTTTGATTGATAATACCCCCCCCCCCCCCATCAGCAAAATTCATGGGTGGGCTACTGGCTAAAATTGCTAATGTCATTAATACCCATCCCACAGCAACCGATAAGAATACGAACAGTAAAACTGTAGTGCTTGGTTTTACGAATTGCTTGGGTTTACGAATTGCACGGTTTTACGAACAACAAACACGTCAGTTGTAACAGTGTTGCACGAACACATTTAAATTTTTTGTTCACATTATGGATGTAGTACAAGTGTTCAGCTCTACTGCTTCTGTCTGTATGTCTGAACATGAAAAGCGAGGCTGACTGATATAAATGGCCACATTTGTGCAAACCACTTGCTGTGAAAGAGATTCAAACACTTCCTAATTTGACGAGGCCCCCCGAATTAACCAAATCGGTAAGAAGCCAGACGCGCCAAGCAAACATTACTATTAACGCATAAATGAGTTCTGCACGTGTACTCCAGACCATAGACTATATATACTCCTTAACTAAAAAGCAACGCAAACGGGTGGAACGAGCTAGCGATGGAACGATTCAACAGCAGGCTCTCTGGTTCGTTAACCGTTAACTTGTGATTTATTTGTTTACATTGGGAAACTGTAAATTACGGAGCAGGGCCCGTGCCTTTCTTTTCCTCATAGAGATTTAGTACGGCACGAAAAAGAACCTGCTGGGGTTTGGTAGTTTAGATTCCACCGCGTACCGTACGCTGTTGTTCTTAACTCCCAAGTCATGCAGAACTAGTGAAAGACACGCATGGTTACAAGGCCGTGCAGTCCCAAAACATGAAGGGCTCCCGACCAAACCCATAAAGGATGGGTGCTGTTTGTTTACTATTTTTGCGTCGCCGTTGACTGTTGGGGGGAAAAAAATAACCTTTTCAAAGTTGACACTTGCATTCAACGATGAGTCATGAGCTGGTGGTTTTTATAGAAAAATATCTATTTTATAGATAAAAAAAAAAAGTATGATCCTAATTTCACACAAAATAAAAATATTTACGTTTGCGGAAGAAAATTAAAATATTTCAACTCGTTTACGGAAGAAAAAAGAATCAGGATGGGATGAATTTTTAAATGGCTGGATAATTCATGAATCATGACTCAGGAAAATCATGTTAATCGAATATGGCTGATAACTCTAATCTCGTAATGTTGGCGATTATCATAATAAAAGCTTACATTACGAGATGAGTGTTATCAGTCGTAGTTGATTAACATGATTTTCCTGAGTCACGATTCGTGAATTCTCCGTCCATTCATACATGACGCTTAGGGAAAAAGTTTGAGAAGTAGGCAGGACCATATCAATGAGCGTACGCTGGTCTTAAGGAAGCCACTATCATAGCGGTACAACATATGAAAATCCGTTAGGTGAAGCTAAAACGAAGTACATATCCGGCGGGTTACTTCGTTAACAGTTATTTTTTGCGTACCCCCATAGCTTTTTCGTTTAGCGACTAGTCTTGGAAACCATTTGCATGAAACTTCAAGTTCGGAAACGGTTGAAGTTTCCGAACACATCAACGAAACCACTGACGTGTAGCTAACGCCGAAACAAGTATAGCAACAACGAAGCGAGTATATTGCTGTAAGGTAGCAGGCTCTTTTCTTCGCTAACGACACTTGTGAAAGCTAAATAGTAAGGGAACAAAAAAAAAAAAGCTGCAAAAGCTATAAGGCAAGGACACCATTTACTAGTGTATTTACAATGACCTACGTATCTTAGTATTTACACGGCCTAGTATTATAGTTCGTTTGCGCACGAGAATTTCAGAAAATTGGACAGAAGGAGGAGGAGGCGGCGGCGGAGCGGCTAACTATTTCAAAATGTTACAATGCTGCAACATGTAACAATTGGGTAACAATAGACGAGGCGCAGAATATTGGATCACTCGAACAAGATGCAACAATGATTGGGTGCCGGGAAAGTAACATTGGTGAGTGAGTAACATTGGTGGTGGTGGTGAGTGGTGGTGAGTAGATGGAGTGAGTGGCTTCCAGGCCGTGTAAACTCCTGTAGGGTAAATAAATAAATAAATAACATTGGTGATGGATGTATTATTTAATAAGTAACTTGGGCGCGTGGCCATGGGCCGAGGTCCCAATAAATACGTGAAGAACATTGCCGTTGTTTGAGTTAGCTAGCTATTGTGGAAAACCAAAATTAAATGGTCTTGATTTTCCTTAAATCTTCAAGTTTTAAACCGTAGGGTGCGAATTCTTGATCCTCCAAATTGGGCGGCCGATATGACTGAGTGACTTATTTACTTCTTCAACGCGGGCTTCGGGAAGCCAGTTGAATTGTTTCCGCGATTGTTTGCCAATATACTGCAACAATCCAGAATCAACTACTCATCGAGATGACGCATGCTAAATCTAGAAACACGCTAATGTATTGCCATCAAATAATAATCATGAGACAAACCTTGGGCGGAACCTGAACATAAATATGCATTTCTAATGTTCCTGTTTGTCGAAAACAAAATTAGGTAGACAATGGACGCGTGATAGACCAGACCGTAGCAATAAAAAGGAAGCGAAAAAAGGCAACAAATTAACTGAGCAAAAAACGGCTTCGCCGTTTAGAAAAAAAAAAACATTAGAGCTCGTATCTTCATACTCACAGCCGTGAAGGTACACGAATAAAAACGGAGAATTCACTCAACCGCAACGAACTATAATTTGAACTCCAATTTGAAAAACGTAAACCCACAAACACACAAAATAGACGCCATAAATAGCAAAACGCTACAAAATTGAAAGATAAAAATGCATACACAAAACGAACACATAATTACTCAAACGAACTAGAAATAACCACCTCAAACGACCTTCAAACACAAACACAGACAAAAAACTGACTTAACTAGTCTGCTTGTTTCACAAATTATAAATGCTCTTAAAATCCACATATACCCACTCACACGAAACAGACTTAATATATGAAACGACAGACACAGACAAATATAAAAAAAAGTCTGTATAACACACAAATTATGCGTGCTCGCCCAAACAACGAAACATTAAACTTTTCAAACATAAACTGAGCTTTCTTTCTGACATAACCATTTATCAAAAACGATCCTTGTTCCCTGGTATTGGAGTTTAAATTATAGTTCGTTGCGTTCGAGTGAACTCTAATCCGTTATTATTAGTGTACCTTCACGGCTGTGAGTATGGGGGTACGAACTCTAATGTTTTTTTTTTCCTGAACGGCGTTTTGCTCAGTTAATACTGTTAAATACTTCAGTTGTTTTACTGTTCAATCGTTCAGATATTACGATCTACACCGTTTTAGTCTTCTGTACAGCGAAAGCTGGGAAGAGTGCTCAGCGACTTTGTCTGTCCGTTCGTCGCCTTTTTCAACAGTAGTCAAATGAGCCTTAAAAAACACGGCAACTAAAACATCATTACTGCCTTACAGCTAATAGGCTATCTGACGTAACTCAATGACGTAATAACATTTCATTGTCGTGTTAAACATACGACGTGTCGCAATTTAACATACCTGCGTCTATAATAGTTTAAAGATTCCTCATTGCCACGGCAACGTGAAGTCTCGACACCGTGTTGCATGAATCAGTAACATCGATTTTGTGATGCTCTGGGGATCGTATACATACATGACGCTTAAGTCGGCGCCAATAGACAGTGAGGCTAGCGAAACGGCTAGTATACCTGTAGTTACAGACAGTTAAATTGTGCACGATACTGGCTGTCACGCATTCTAATCCGCTAAAAGTGCTGAAACTACTCAATTACAGACAGTGTCGCAACTAGCTTTTCCCAAGGAGGGGCGCAAGGACAAAATGCTGGGCCCTCCTCAACAAGTACATAATTTTGGGGACATAGGGGCTCCCAACCCAGACCAAACAACAGTGAATTTTGTCCTTTTTGGGCCCCTCCCACCTGGGCCCGTGTGACTTGCCCCCTTTGCACCACCCGTCTTTGCGGCACTGACACAGCTAATTATCGCAATGCATCGCTATGATGCTTTCAGACTTTATATCCCATTCTGCATTAATCAGCATTCTCACTATTCTAAAGAAGAAAGAAAAGACTAATGCTGATAGTCTGCTTTGTTAACCCCAGTAGCGGACCCAGAGGGAGAGGGGGAAGGGGGGAGGAAATAGGGACAAGTGTTTCCCAAACTCAAAGTGTAAAATTTAGTAAATATAAACAAATAAGGCATTTATTGCAGTTGAAAAAATTCTGAAAGTTGTCTTTTTTAACTTTTCAAAGGTACTTAAACCTCTGAAAGTGTATTGTTTTGCAGGTCTCCGATGGACTTAGAATACCTTCTCCCCCGCCTCCTTTCTGGGCCCCTAAGCTGATTTTCTCGTACCCAGTTTGAATTCTGATTTCCTTTGCATCTCCCAAAAACATACCCGGGTGCTTTACTGGTAAACCCTTTCCCTTGCGACTTACTATTTATTATTGACTATAGGCCTATTTTCGAGGGTCAGTGGATGTGGAAAGTTGGTACCACAGCTTTTTAAACGATAGATTTTTTTTTTCAATAATCGATTTAACAGGGCGTAATCAAGCGGCTAATTGTGAAATAAAACCATCACTATTGATTTACTTACATGGGTGCGGTATTCGTAGTTTTCATTTCCCATTTTATTTCACCTATTCAATCAAAGCATTCATGTTCCTGAAGCACGGAGGTACGCAGATTGAGTGAGCAAATCGAGCGGGTAGTTAATGTTTTCAACGTTAAACATGCCCTTTTTGCTAGAGTTCGTGCTTTACAGACAAACCCATTTTCAAGGCTTTTTCAAGGCTAATCTACAACCAATTTCAAGACTGCACAGTAGACTATCAAAATGACCTTTTGAATTCCACTATTTTGACAGATTATAATTATTGGTACCAATGTGCTCTTAGTTTTGCAGTAGGAAGCTGAACCATCGTAAACAGCGACAAACACTTCGTCTTCCCATCCCCCAATGAACACGGAGAATGGAGAAACACAGCACCTAACTAAAAAGCCAGTGTATCACCACTTGCTCATCAGCCCCTTCTGGCATGGGTGCTTTCACTGCACTGCACCTATGTTTTCCAGTCTCCCGTACAATCTGAAGGGAGAAACGTTCACGGAAAGAGTGGATTCTGCCTACAAACTATTTCTATTCATTTTATTTAATTCATACCTATCTTAATATTACTGTTATGACGTTGAACTCATTCCAAACAAAGTACATTCACCAAATTCAAGAGCATTTCATGGCTCCGACAACAAAAATCCAATTTCAAGGTTTTTCAAGCATTGAATTTATGTAGATTTTCAAATTTAAGGCTTTTAAAGGAATTCGAGGCCGTGTACGAATCCTATCTACATATAAACTGCAAACTGTCGATAATATGTGATGAACGAAATATTAAAATCGTCGCTTTTTCTGTCGCCGATTTTACGACCGTTTCATTTGCGACTGGACGTAAAAACGTAGATTTTGGATCCAGCTACAGTCGTCCTCTCCCGCATTTAGAAACGAGGAAATTAATCCCAGCTTTCGAGACTGCTCAGGTGGACTAATCCCACTTCGCTTATATTTTGCAATAGACAACAGCATTCTAAAGTTATTACTGTGCACATCCGCAGTGTCATTCTTCGCATACGCCAGCAGTAGATTTAGGGAAGTTATGATTGGGGAGGCTTTAGGATGTTGATCATTCCCGCGTGAACGCAGCACCCCACAGTTCTGTTTGCACGCACCTGGAGTTTCATTCTTCGTGTATTCAAGGGGGGATTTTCCTGCATTTTTGATCAGTACGATTTAGGATGTTTACCTTTCCCGCGCGAAGCACGGCCCCACACAGTCTTGACTGCGTACTGCCATTACCTACCACTGTCATTGCATACCAGTGCCAGATATACCGACTAAGCTCTTGTATTTTATTCAGAAATAAGATTAAATCCTGCATGGTGTACCGGTTTTATCAGTATATGCGATAGAAGAAAAACTGACGGAGAAATTAATTCTTTTCCAAGGGAACTGCCAAACAAACCACTCAGTTCTTAGTACTGTTTATTTACGACAGTGTATTCGTAAAAGTCCCTGCGGTAATGATGCTTAAGTAGGGTTGACTTGATGCTCGCTCCAAGGTCATCAAGTTTTAACGCTTCAACTACGCATTAGGTAAGGTAAAGATTTTAATTTTAGGGAATCAAAATCAATGTTAATCCACAATACCAAGTCTTGGAATAGATACAATATGAGCCCAAATCAAAGGTCAATTAAAATGAAAGCTATAATAGTTATAGCTTAAAATGAGTGATGATGACTACCTCCCTGCACTCTTAATACGTATATTGTTGTGAAGCCAAGGTGTAAACAGATAGCCGTTTGGAAAGCTTAAAATTAGACCATTATCACCAGTTTTTATTTGAGTTTTATTCTAAATTCATAATTATTGGTAATTTTGTTTAATTCCCCAGCCCCTTCCATCTTGTTACGCTTAGTTCACAAATGCCTGGATTTTTGCGCTTATCTTTTCTATTGTTCATACTTCAAAACTGCGAAGTATTTGTGGAATAATTTATACGAGGCAATAATAACGTTAGTGAAGCCCTCGTTACACAGCCGGATCTACGTTTATGTAGTTCTGATATAACAAACATGTACAAAATATCAGCGATTGGGCTTAAACCACTGGTAAGGTTAGCTTCTGGTTTGCGTTCGTGACGTAGGACGCGTAGTTAAAGATTCATGAGATGGATGACCTTGCAAGGTAACGCCAAGGTCACCCCTATCTTGCCGTTGAAATCCCCGAACGACTTGAACCACTACCAAGAACAAGCTTCAACGGAGTTTTGTGTCCCGGAATTCTGGGATACACACTTCTGAATCACCGTATTTACGTTACAGTTAGCAATCCACATTATTATTTTTTTTTATTTCTCGTAGCCTTACGTCATTTGAAGCAAAGTGATTGTGTAGATGGCAGCGGATTAGTTTTGAATGTTACTAGTCACTTTTTAAGACGAAAGAAATCTAGTCACGGGGAGAGGTAAACCAGAGGATTCGATCCTGAAAATGGATGGCACTGAATAATTAGGCACCGTACATATAGGCATCCCAATTTGGGCACTGGACAAATAGGCACCCGGACCAAATAAGCACCCAGACGTACAGACCGCGGACAAATAGGCACCAAGTTTTTTAAACATTTAAATAGAATCGGGATGGATTGCGCTTAATTTCTGTATCGTTTGTTTTAAATCTGGGATACTACTTCGCGTGGGACCGGTTGGAGGGGGGAGGGGGGATTTTCTAATTTTTTCGTGGTGAATTTATGTTCTATAACGCTACCGCGCTTGCTGCGGGTAACACATAACATCAGAGATGCTAGTTTAATAGAGACGCCAACAAATCTTTAGCAGTTTTGAACATTACGAACATTTTATAGCAAACCTTTTTCTCCCCCCCCCCTTCCCACCCCTCAATTTGAAGGCAATCCATCCCAATTTTGAAAAAAAATTAAACTTGGTACATATTTGTCTCGATGCCTATTTGTCCGCGTGCTTATTTTGTCCGGTGCCTAAATTGAGGTGCCTAATTATCCGGTGCCTGTGTATCCGTGTACCCCTAGACATCTACGATCATGGCAAAGGGGTCGAGATCTCTATCCGTTACAGATCTTATATCCGCTGAAGGAGCTGGGTAGCCTCTCACACTATCTTGATCGCTACAGATAGGAGGAATCAACCAGATCAGCCTGAGCTCTGCCAATGCCAAAATTGTGAGCTCAGCTGCTAAAATCGGCTGCTAAAATTCTCCGTCAGCACATTGGCCGGAACGTTCTGGCGTATGTGATAGAAAATTTCACGTCATCTCTTTTTGTCAGATATATAATACTTTTTTTTTTTTAACTACAGCAATGTTGATAAAGTTCTGAAAGGAATGAGATTGATATATTTTTTACAAAACAATTAAATGTGAACCATTAAAAACGGGAAAATCGAGTCGAATTGCTCTCGGCTACGAGCTAAACATTTTGGCGTAGCGTGCGGATATCAGGATATTTTAAAATATCGTAACATTGCACAGAAAATTAGTTTAGGCCTATATAAAACATGAAAAGTTATTTCGTTAAAAATATTCGAACGCAGAGACATTCGGTCACGAACGTGGCGAAAAATAGCGTCCTCCTGTAAAACAGTCCTATAAACACCATTAGTGAACGCGTTTTAAGCATGAGAAAAACGTCACGTTTTGTATACACCTCAACGTTTCAAATACCTCCATTACGCAGCTACGCGAACGTACACGAGCTCCTGTAATTACGAAGCCGCGTAGCAGCTGCGGCAAGGACATAAATATAAACGAGCTGCCTGCGAACAGGTAGGCCTTAGTCCTGGTTTCCCCGGAGAATGCGTTTTCAGAAGACCGGGCCATACGCCGGTAGAGAGTAGGTAACATTCTGCTATGCAATGGCGACGGCAAGGCCTCAAAATATACGCGGTTAGCACCGAGCAGCTTACACGGGCAAACCGAAAGATTTATGAAACAGGAGTGTAGGGCAAGGCTTCAATGGGTAAATATTTTCAGAAAGAAAAAAAAAAGGATGCTAGAGGCACGTAATGACGACTTTGTTTTCAAA
>JAHWFP010216612.1:0-16554 GCA_023313725.1 Lithobius niger | reverse complement strand
TTACATATTTTCAATAGTCCAGTTTCGCAAATTTTCGACAGTTCTACTGAAGGATGATGGAAAACCGTCTCTCAACTGTCTTCTTGAGGCTAAATTTGAAGTTTGTAACCCAAACCACCTAATTAATTAATCACTTCAAACTTGTCCTGAAGACGACAGTTGGGAGATGTTTTTCCATCATCCTCTGGTTGAACTATCAAAAATTTGTGAAATTGACTAATTTCGGCGATGTGAGATTGTGTGTTATTGAACTTTGTGAATTTTTTTTTACCATTTTTGAATTACTACTAACTGTTGGAAATAGAGATGTGCAGTTTGCGCCTTTTTAAAAAGGTTGGAAAAAACTTAAGATTGACACTGTGGCAGTCTTCCAAAGAACTAAAGGACAAGTTTTGATTGTGGTTGGTTTAACTTGGGAATGTACAACAATTCACAGCAATGGGAGCACCCATAAATTATGTTAATGCTTATTTTTTACCCCCTCCCCCAATACAACACTTGACACCCTCCACCCTGTAGCATAATGCTAAATTTTTTTTCCAGTTGGAGTTTTAATCCAATCCTATACGAGGAAGGGGTAAAAGTTGCAACTTCAGGGCATTTCTAAATTGTCTTTTAACTAATTGTAACAATTCATAATGCCGCGAAGATTCCCCTCTCCACTCCATTGCTATGTAATACATGGACGCTCCCAAAGTGAAGCAAAACAGTACTTTTCAGTTGAAAATAGTGAAGGAAAACAGTTTAAACCAACTCGAAACTATCATTTCAATGGTGCGTATTTCAAGCCTCTAACTCAAACCACTGAGAAGTTATTTGGCAAAATCGCAACATATTAGAGGCTACAACACGACTAGTACATTTGCGGAATATTCTTAATTTTTTCTTTGGGGTGACTACAATAAGTGCTTTATGGTTTCATCTTTATGTTGCAAAGATATATGGTTGGTTGAATAAAAATTGTAACAAATGCATGGTTACCTAGTGCTTAAATTTCAAACTTTGCCCGTTAACCAAACAATTTAGTTTATATTGTGTTATCCAGTGATAGCTCGGATCATTTTTGACTTTATTACAGGGTGGCCCAAAAGTCTGGATAACCCCGCTCTTAATACAAATCTACTTACAGGAGGGCTACTAAAATGCTCATGAATAAACTGTGGCTCGAGGGACATAAGTGACGGTAGTTTAGTTTGAATAACCTTGGCACCACCCTTCAAGGTCATCACAATGATAACTTGTGAACTACACATCGTAGAATAGTGGTGTAAATTATAAAGTTACAGAGAACCGTAACCAATGCCAAACCAGAAACCAAAATGAAATAGGGAACAGAATCATACGATTTGCAGGCAATCAAAGTTGGTGTGAAAATTGCACTGTCGTACACAAGTGTCAGGCTAACCACTTTGGAAACTGTTCAAGTATTACTTCACCAGGAAGGGGGGGGGCCTCCTTCCTGGTGACGAGGGCGGGAGGGGGGGGGAGGGGTGGCCAGTTGATGACGTAAGCACTGGTGCTCCAGTAAAAGGGTGGAAATACGCAAAAAAAAAACTCCTCAGAAAAACTGGATATACATGGAAACCACTCCCTCTTGGGGGGGGAGTAGAAATGAAGTAATACTGGAGGGGAGGTTGATCAATTGATGATGATTGATGACAAAGGGGGAGGGGTTGAAAATAGCTAATTTCTTCATGACGTAATACTTGAACGTTCCCTTTGCAGCATGGTATTTGTGTTCTGCAGTGCAGTTTTTACCATTAACGTTAATTACCTGCAAATCCTATGATTTTGCTGTGGATTTCATTCTTGTTTCAGCTTTGGCATTGGTTTACGGTTCTCTGCAACTTTTTAATTTACATCGCTATTCTACGATATGTAGTTAAAAAGTTAGCATTGTGATGACCTTGAGGAACAATTCCAAGGTAATTCAAACTATCATTATATGTCCTGTGAGCCACAGTTTAATTGTGTTTTTGTGGGTCTCGTATAAGTAGATTTGGAAAGACAGAGCCCGAAAGTCTTCATTATCCAGACTTTTGGGCCACCCTGTGTATACCAACCACTAAATGGATTTTTCAAGAAAATTACATGTGTAGATACAATGTGTAGCCTGATGTGTAGCCCTGAGACATTTTGTTTTTATTTTGATTGTATATACTATTGTTACCATTAGGGAAAGTACCACTAGACCAGTCTTATGTGAAATATCACCAGTTTTGTATTAATTTATTTGTTTCACTTTGCAAGCCTAAAATTGCAATTCGTCAAACAGTAGGTCCAGTACAATTTTATGATATTTTACACACAGTTTCCCACCAAGTTTTCTCTAAGGCTTCAAAATCCGGATTACATTTTCTCAGAGGCTTCAACGTTCAGATTATCGACACATGCAACAGTAACTTTTAAAACTTAGTAAACACACTTGTATCACGTTGAGGCATTCAAAGTACTACCATGATGACGGACTGTTTGATATAAAAAGACACCAACAGACTAAACTAAAACTAAGCACAAACACTAAGGTTCAACTAAATTCGGGCCCAACATGTAAATAAAAACTTTCCTTTATAATTGGTGCTTTTTAATCATTGCGATTTTCTGATAAGTGAAACTACTGCTGGCATGGCTTTTATCCTTGTCAACATTCTTTGTTCTCACATACTATGGAGGAAAAAGTTGTACTGTGACTTGTTACTGTGAAGTTTAATGCACATCGTTGAACTGCATAGCACGGTGAAATTAACTAATGTTTTGTTGGACAGTTCAGCTGAAATTTCTTAACGTTACGAGAAATTGGTTTGAGGAAGTACTGATTAGGATTTGATTAAACATTTTGATATTGTTTCTGCTAAACTGAGCAAAAACCTCCACATCAACCTTTGTTTTGTTAATCAGAACGACTGCGTCCACACCGATACGCGTTTCTTTTTTCTTCATAATTTTGCTTAAATTGTCACAAAGTTCTAGATAAACTAAAAATCGAAAAAGGTATATTATAGCCACAAACCTGTACAAGAAGCCAGACAACAGCATTAATTGTATAAACAATTGTTCTTTTTAAGGGTACAAATAGTAAAATAAAAAACCACCAACATTTAAAAAAATAAATTAGAAACAGGCTCGAGACAAGTTTCAGAAAAAGGAGAGATATTACTATATTTCCTTGTTGTGATTTCTTAAAGCAATCTGACCCAAAATTTATTTTAACCTTGCGTAAGTTAAGGCACAGTTCTACACAAGTGAAGATGAGATTTCTTTGTTTTGTACTCTAGTGAAGGTTATATTTCATTTTGTTCTCTGCAAAATTTGTCGGATTTTAGAATTATATTTACTCTGAAATGCTGCGTTACTTAATCGAGCTGTAGTTTTGCGAATTACATATCCTACACGAAATGACTGACACAGAAAGCTTCATATTTTGCTTACCGTCGTATATTTTACCTATGTTTTTGATATCATTCATAATGTTTCTTTAATACTGCAGAAAAAATAATGTCCGAATTTGGGAACTTGATACGTGAGTCTTTTTCTTTTTCTTTGGCACCTGTAATGCTTATGAATGATGGCTCTGCGAGTTGGAATAATGCCGCACCTACTGCTTAGTTTCTCAGTTTGAGGTGTTCTTTTTCCTTTCTTTCTTCATTGGCCAGTTGGCATTTAATTTTTTTGTGTTATTTCCTAAATGATTTGTGTGTATGTATTTTATTTGAGCCCTTGATTTGTGTTTGTCCTTTCCATTTATTAATCATAATAAGAATTAATATTAATAAAAATAATTAATGGCAACATCATTTCTTCTGCCTAACAAGAGTCCTGACTATGGCTATATAGCCCTCGTAGAGCATTCGGCAAGTCTTTATATCATAAAAAAAAATGGCGTTAGAGATGGCTCAGACAACAAGGGTGTTTGAGCTATAATCCAGAGTTATTTTTTTTAAATCTTGGTCGACTCATCTCAATGAAATGAGTCGGTACTAAAGATTTGCCGAATCATGGCGCCCAATTTTCGTTGTCGTACTATTGTGTATCCTTTACTTCTAGATTAACCTTTTAACGTCATATGTGATCTATTATTGAATTTATTGTTTTGTGGATTTTCTTACAAGATTCTCAAGTTTTCACTGGGTCATGTTTGTAGTACACATAAAATCTGGTGATGTGGCAAAGCGTCTTAAGAATACAATGGTGAAATTGCAATCAAGTAGTTTAAATTTGTAAAATTTAATTAAACATGTTCTTTACACGCTTATGGTTGAAAGTACCAGTTGGATTTGGCAACGGATACCAGTTCATTGCTCATAAAGGTATCCTTCTTTCTTTTAGGTGGTATTTGTGGGGGATCCCCTGAATATGTACAGTTGCGTGCTGAAGTAGTTTCCCCTGCGCCCCGTCGACGGCACAGCAGCGGTACATCTAGTGGAATCTCCCACGAAGACAATGTGAGTGGAGGTGGTCGGAGTGATGTTAGTGGAAAATCCCGCGATATGTTTGGTACGTCGCCTTTTGCCCGCCCTCCTCCTGAAGACCGTTCCAAATATGAAAAGCTTTTCAATGCAGCTGAAGAAGAAGTTGACACGGTCAAGATACCGATTGAGTGTCGCCCAATTCTGGATGACAATGATTCCATTGGGTCGGCCAGTGATCTGCAAATGCGTGTTGAAGAAGACGATGATGAGGAGCGAGACGAAGGCTGTGAAGTTGAAAATGAAGTCCCTAGAAATCTTGCTCCGCCAGGAAACTCTTTGAATGATTACATCGAAGATGACACGGTTGTGAACTCTGACAACGGAAGGAAGGAGTTTTCAGAGAACAGAAGTCTCTCGCACGATAGGGTTAATGTACAGGATAACAGTGGGCACATGCATGACATGTTTGTCGGTCACGAAGACGGTGATGTTCCCCTTTTAGATGATGACGAACTCTCAGAGGACGAGAGTGAACGTCGGACGAACTCAATCAAAATGAATATCATTCACCGAGGTTCTAAAGGCAGCGTCACAAAGGAGCTGCCTGCTAGAACTGCTTCGTCCGATGGTGACGTGTTCAGTGCTGCTCCCTTCAGTAGGAAACATTCAGTGACGAAGAAGCCCTTAGGGACTGACACGTCGACTGCGCCAGAGGACGTATTTGCTCAGGCTCCTTTCAAAAAACCAGTCAAAGCTAAGATTTCCCAGGAGAGTGATCCTCCTTTGGAAGAGACCAAGGATTCTCTGACGACGTGCCCTTCACAGCCGGCAACTCCCTTGGATATGTTTGGATGCATGCCATTTGTTGGATCAGCACCAGCTGCGCCACCGGAAAGCGCATCAACTGTGTTTGTACCTATCACAGCAGTATCAACTCCTCAGTTTGCTCAGGCTGTCATACCTGGCACTCCAGGAGGTGCAGTCCCACTTCCACTTGCAACACCTATTAGTGAGCTCCCCCCGACATGTTCTTCACCAACAAGCAACCCTGTCGTCGGCACTGATGTCTTTGGCTCCACCCCATTTTCCCAAATTGCGTCTTCCCAAATTACTGCTGTTGCCACAACTCCAAAAGTAGTTCCGAGTCAACAGTTTGCCAATAATTTTTCATGCTCAAAGCAGGTGCAAGGTCCGACCTTAAAGGGCGCTGGCGGCCTGTCACCTCTCAGTGGGATGTCACTGCACTATGTAGGGACATCCGTTCCAAACAACGAAAACACAACATCTCCACACAAACAAACACCTGTCTCCCCACCCAGCCAAGATTTGTTTGGTGCTGTTCCCTTCGATGCTATGGCCCCTCACTTAGCAGCAGTCTTGAAACAGTCACAAGTGTCGGCACCGGTTACAGGTGTGGTTCCTCTGCCACCTGTGCCTCGATCCCTTAGTAAAAATCGGCCAGACAGCCTGAGGTTAAAGACGTCTGTGTACAATGGCCGCGGGGGCTCACAAGGCAGCAACAAACAAGGCCCTCGCAACCCAGCAAGCACCGGCGTCGTTCCTACCATTGTTCAGAAACGTAATGACAGCAAAGGAAGGGCTCGGCGAGATTCCTCCGACAGTAAAAGTTCGAGCAACAGCGACGGCAGTCGGCCCAGCCCCCGCGGAAGCACAGCTAGCCGGAAGGACTCGAGCAGCACTACCAAGCACGTTCCGCTCATCGAAAACATTCACGACGAAAACTCTCTGTCATCCCAGTTGCAGCGCACCACTCACGCGGTTGCACCAAAGTCGCGCAAGAGCAAGCAAAACAAGCACAGCCAGGGTGACAAGAGTCGAAGTTCGGCAGCAGCGTTTTCCAACTTGAGCTTCGAGGATGTTTGCTCGGATGAGGACCATCTGGGTACTGAGTCGTGCAACCCGGCATTTGTTGGTGATAACAGGATGAGCAACGACGAAGATGAAAATGACCAAGGTCAGCCTTTTGGCAAAGTCAAAAAGTCCCGTTCTTTCAAAATCTCCAAATCGAACACAAAATGAATGGAAATAAGCTAGCAGGCTGTCCCCAATTCATAGGCAACGACATCTAAATATGTTGTGCGTAGTCAGCCTAGTTGTGGAGCTTCACTTAATTTATTACATTTTAGCATAATTGCAACAATGCTTACCATATTTATTGATCGATTAAGCTCTCCAAGGCATGTTAAGTGCGTACTGACGAGCATAACAATGAAGCCCTTTGCGGGAGTACTACGTCTTAGCAGAACACAGTTGTACAGGAAAAAATATACTTTTAAGTGTGTACGTGTGCAGATATTTATAGAACATAAGAAACAGTTACATTTATTTTGACGACGTTTTCCTGTACAGGAAGTGCAGCTCAGCTCAAATGCAACAGGAGTTTTGCAGTCGGAACAGACTGTGGTTGGAAGGGGTTTGACCCTATTTTAGTTGTAATTGTTTAAAAAAAATAATGACAAGTCATGGAGCAACTGTTAAAAATGTGCAGAATATGACAATTCTTCCAATATAAAAATCGAAAAAAAATATATATACATATAAATATAAATATATATATATAAATATAAATATATAAATACATAGAATAAAATTAAGGATGCTTGAATGATGAACATAATTCCACTTTCCTATTTCAATTATTTGCCCCGCAAACTTTATATATTTTTAGATTTACAGTTGATTTATTTTTAGACTTGCAGTTGATTCATTAAGATCTGACGAATGAATTATTGTGAACTGGCTCTCGTAACTACAAAACGTTAAATTATCTGAATATGCAATGTTGTGGCTAAGCGTAAGATTACCATCAAACAAGATTCTTTTAGAAAGTTCGAGTCAACACTTATTATTTTTCAGTTTAATACTATCACCCCCACCCCCCCCCCCAAAAAAAGAAATTTAGTTAGGCCGTATGTCTTTTTCTTTGTCGTTAAAGTGTGACTATATTTTTTCTTAATTATTTCTTTGGTATTGGCTAACTTCGGTTTACTCAACATGTTTTAATTGTTACCCACAATTGTTACCCACAGTTAGCACCATAATTTATTCATTGAAATTTGAAAACTTATTAATTTTCGTTAAATTAACCCCTCTTATTTTTGATCATGTTGCCATTCGTGAATAGCTCAGATGATGTACGGATTTGACTGCTAAATTGGTCGTGCGCCATATGATGTTCACCATTTCACACTGCTTGCGTGCCGTGTTGCGCCTGGTTGCTTATTTTTAAATGGCCTTTCAAGCAAAGCACAGCACTGCTTGTGTGCCATGTGGCGCCTGGCTACTTATTTTTAAATGGCCTTTCAAGCAAAGCACAACACGCAGCACAATATTTAGTCGTTTGAAATCCAAACATACACGTCATACGTACTTGGGAGTGTTGTGCCCTCGTGCACAATTCTGACAGGAAGCTTCTACTGTTTTGTTCTGAGGAAAATCTTATTCAGCTAGCCTGGACTGTCTCTTGCTCCACCTGCGCTACTGCGTGCTTAGCCCGCGAAGAATTTTCTAGTTTGAAATGAGTAATAATGTGAGGGAAAGTTTAAAATTTTACGTGGTTAGACTTAGTGGTCCATTTTGCAGAATTAAATATTTCATTCCAATACGCCAACGCGGAGAATGGCCTGTTAAGGAGAGTTCAAAAATGTCTTCTTGTCCATATGTAGCCTCCGTAAATGCCGAAAGACTAGGAAAACCATTGCCATTATGAGTTTGGTGACTCGTTATCATCACTTAACTCTATCCTTTCATTAACGAGGTAATTGCACATTGGCAGAAGCTAAGCTTGCTTGAAATATTCACGGTCTTTTAGAGAGGAATAGGTTATTAGGTGAGTGAAGATAACTGTAAGGGCTCTAGTTTTAGTGTGCAGCAGGTAGCACATCGGTATTGTGCAGATTGAGGTAACTCGGGATTAATACCAAAGCTTATTGCACGATGTCACATCAATAGCTCAAACTAATTAATTATTTACTAGGATAACGACTATATCTTATACAGTTGTCTAATATTACAACCAGTCTCTTGATTTTTTTCCCGTTTATTTTTTATTACTTGATCTTGCTTTGCATTTTGAACTCTAAACGTCAATGTTATGCAGCTGTTGTGTAACAACAGTGGAAGTACACTGTAATATTGACGTTAGCGACGGGGTACACACATATACCCTCGACGACGTGTGGTGACTTGATTGTAGTGCCATTTTCGGCACCCCAACAGAGCATTACGACATAATTTATGCAACTCCTCTAAATCTAGTCTCTCCGTGTTCTACCAGATGACAATTGCTACAGTTGTTTATTATTTTTTAATTACATTTATTATTTAATCTAATTTTAGTTGTACGTGTGTGTGAAAAAAAATAAACAAACGTCAAAACATGGTTCGATTTTCCACAAGAAAAGTTATGAGCGTTTCGGCCTATCGAGTTATGGTTGAAACTCCAAAAAGCTATAATTGACGCTTACAAGACGTTTACAAGAGTGTCCAAGTATTCATGTCACGTTCTTGTGATTGCAGTAACACTGGAGCAATGATTCTGTTTTCTCCTTGATCTGTCTGTTCTTATGTAGACTAAATATGGTTTATGACGGGCAACGTCCCAACGTCCTAAATTCTTTGAAAGGTTTTTCCGGAGCCGAGGATTATTATAAGAACATAATCATGGGCTTTTAGGATGGGTGATAATCTACAAATGCTTCAGTTATTTACGAATTGAATTTTCAATCGGCAAATGGGGCACAGTGAATTACGAAGTCTGTTCACCTTTAAATGCCCAGTGGTGAGCGTTATTTTATTTATTATTTTTCGTTCCCTGCGGATTTGAGTGACATAGCTCCTGTTGTTTATTGTTGACAAACCTTGACAAGCTCTTTATCTTGAAGTCTGCACTTAACACTGTTTCGAGCTTTTTTTTCTTTTACCATTTCTGCAGAAAATTAATGCTTTAAATTGAAGGGGAGCAGTTAGATGGGAAAGTAAATAACTGTGGGAGGCATTAGCCATTCTTACCAATCTGTATCAACGCTACTCTTCATTGTGTTAGAAATTTCCTCAAGGTACTTGAGTTTTTACATGATTCTAGTCCTTGGTTTGAACAACGTGTCGTACTTGCTGAAATGTTGATATTAAAAGTTAATGTTAGAAAAATGTAAGCAAGTGCTGCATCATTTTTACTTTTCTGAATCGGTTGAGTTTTTTTTAGTTTTACAGTGTCGGTAAGGGTAAAAATTGACTCTCTTCGTCTACACAAGCATTAGTTTGCGTCGAATGATGTGTAACAAATTGAACCAACTTTTTAGTAATAAAAGCAATAATGGGTGTCTTGGAACCTTTATGGAAGCTATGAAATTTTTATTGGCTGAGCGAGCGAAGCGTACCCTACAACCGACGATAAATTGAAAAATTTTGGTCGCATTGGTTGCTTGCAGTTTGTTGTAGTCTGGGTGGAGCTCAAACGAATGGTCAGATTAGAATGAAATTGCTACACCGCTTGAAAGCCCCAAAAGTATTGCTGAGCTCAACTCTGCCGTACATAGATAAATTTTAATGCATGAAATTACACATTTTCTATCTAACCCTCACCATTGTAAATTTGTGAACATTAAAAAAAACGGCAAATTATATTATCGTTGCTTCTTTATAGGTAGCAAGCTTTTTTTGCTAACCACTACAGAAGGCAAGCAATTGTTAAAAACAAAAGAATTCCGTTAACAATACACATTCGCTTTTGCTGGTTGCTGTGGTGACTTAAACTCTCGACGCTGTGTTGCATGGATGAGTAGGCTTGCTCTAACGCAATTCTGCCACTGTTGCTGACAAAATAAAAGCTGCAGCTAAAAATTAGGCCTAAATGTTCTGACAGCATTATAGTTGAAATCCAGCAGCACTTTTTCGAGAGCATTATAATTATTTAAATCCTATCTTCACACAAGCTAACCCCTTTTAACTTTCAATTCTAATGGTTATAATTTTTTTAATTTAGTGATTGCGGTTGCAGAGGTGTGCGCCTCAACTTGTCGGCAGATGTCGTTTATCAACAGCTTAATCATCAAGTTTTTGAATCTTTAGAGTATTGTGAAAAACTATGACTATGGTCAGGGTTGCCACATGTGTTTTTTATTGTGTTTTTTTTTTCCATTTTTTACTTCTGACGAAAATGCTTTTTTTAGGCTTTTTGCTTTTTTTGCCTTTTTTTTTCAATTTTCCCAAATTGTTTCTATGAATTACGCTGTGGCGCATCTTGGGGTTTCTGAGTTTAATGGAAACCCTTTTCGGAGGTGCATTTTTTGTATTTGTTTATATCAATTTTCAAGTGCAGGAAGTACTCACCAGAGGCCATAAATGGTTGCAAAATAGGCTAAAATCAATTAGCTTTCAGGGCGGAAGCTCACAATGCTCCCCACACCCCCTAGCTGGAAAGAGAAGAGAGGGCGCACAAATTATTTGGTGGAAACCCCCTTTAAGATATCCTGCCTGCTCCTCTTTCATGTGGACACAAGTCACCCTGGTAAATTTTATGCAAAGTTGATGGTTTTATAAAGCCCTAATTTTACAAATTCAGCTTACTACGGGAAAACTCAGATCCCCTCCCCCAATTGCTTTTTTTTTTGGGGCGCTTGCTTTTTTTTTCCAAAATGGCACGTGGCTACCCTGCTTATGATACGTTTGGCTTTAGTTCAATGCTTTACTATTACTATTTGTAATTTCGGAAAGATACTTTGCACTTTTATAAACAATGTATGCTTTATTGGCGACATGAAGCTGCCTACCAGCTAACGTAACGTTTTGTTTTTAGCTGGCGGTTCTCGTGCACATCTTACACGGAAAGAGGATATAAACAACGACACAGAAACTAAATGTTAGGGCAAACGAAAGCCTTTATATGATGTGTAGCATAGGCCTACTTAAAAAAAAGCATAAATGTGAAAAATGCCACCAAAGAACAGTTCTTCACAACAAAATGGCAAAATGCTCACATAGACAAGTGATTATTCACTCAGAGTGGTGAAATTAAAATGAACATTAATGTAAATGTCAAATAAATTTCTATTCGCTCTGCCTGCAATAGGCCCAAAACCTGTGCTAAATTTTATATTTCGTTGATATATAAATAAAGAATACTCACGATGATTTCAGCAGGTATTTTGTTAAAGCTTAAAAAAAAAAACTCGTGGGTCTTATGAAAACCAACCCAATTTTAAAAGATTTTCGAAATCCTTTTCAGTTTGGTTTTGGTGGATTTTAGTGGAAGAGGAAATACGCAGTTGTGGGGGGTGATGTTTCTCTAAGGAACTGGTTTTCTTTTAAGCATCGCGTTTATATTTTGTCAAAAAAATAAATGTTTTTTTATGGGTAGAGATGTGCTGATGTTGGTTTCGGCCATGGTCGTTTTTGGCTACATTTGTCGTCGGCGCATCAACATCAGGCTGCAGGAGTAAAACTCGGAAATTACGGTATATTTTTTCTTTGCATATTCAAGTTAGTCTATTTTAAAGTTTATATTTAAATCACAATTTCACATTTTGTCTTCCATGCCACAAATTTGTGTGCGATTCCATTAGACGGGTAGTGTCACTTTCACTCGAGAAGTGTTTCTGATTTTAGCACGTCTGTGTGCCCTTAGCTCTGGTATGATGTTTCTGTATGGAACTCTGTTTCTAGAACATGTTTTATTCAAATATTTATAAGGCGGGCATCTGCTGTGTGCAGAGACAATGATTTTCCAATTTTCCACAAATTTAAAAAAATTGCGGAATTAAAAGTTAATAATTTTAGCTTGGAATCTCTTGATGTTACGCGGACTTTACCACATGTGGGATCATTTTAAAATCGCCGAAATCATGGAAAGATGAAATTTCCGCTGAAATTCCTAAATATTCACAAATTTTAACTGATTTTGTGTTATTGTTGGCTTTATTCTGCAATTAAGTAATCGTAACAGCAAGTGTATGTATGAATTTATATTTTGTGTGAATTCAAGATTGTTGAAATGCACACAAATGTTGTGAACAAGTAACAATTTTCGTTCAGCAGAAACGTAAGTGACCTGATAACAAAATTGTTAATTCACCACGGTAAATGACAATTTGTTTCCACTGAATGTTATGATTGATAGCCACGGAAAATCATTCTCTCTGGCATTGAGTGTTTGAAGAACATCTCGAAAATCATCCTTGTTGAAAAACGGAACCACAGTATGTCCTTCAGATATCACAGTAATTGCCGGTTATTGGTATTTAAAATCTTGAAATCCCCTGCCCCCTTGCGGCTGCTACCACTATTTTTTTGTAGGCGATGATTGGAAAGTTGGTCAAAACAATTAAAAGTTTGACATTGTCTGGTCAAGAAAAATGTGCTGACGTAAAATTGTGTTACTTTGTTAAAGGCAAGCTAGTGTTTAAATTACTGTTGGAAAAAAAAACAGAAAACGCAAGGACTCTGTAAGAATCTGGTTAACAGATTTCAAGAATTCAAGCTCCTGTGCAAATTCTGTATGTTAAAAAGTCGGTAACACAAAAAGGTAATGATGCCACAACAATTAATCTGAGGCCAGTGTATAATTTGTTTGTTAGATTTTAGTAAGTAACCTGCATGAAGCGTGCCTAGTCTGTTCCTGGGTACAAAAGTAAGATGTGATTTGGTGGGTACAGTGGTTTGTCTTGTTCATCCCATTGTTTATCTATTGATTTCTTGGTTAGCGTAAAATGCGTAAACATTATGGGAAAAATATGTGGTGTGTATGTAAGTGAACAATAGGGACATTCCATAGTTTTAAAGGTTGACCGACTTACCAATTTTAAAGTATCTTTTTTTTATCTTAATTTTATCGCTTCAGTTATCCGTTTTCAGGATGGGAAAGATCGATGGCCATTTTAAAAGTTATCTTCGTTACTAACGAATTTCTTGACAAATGATTGACCATCACAACGCTTCAGTAGGTAGTCTTGAAAAGTCGGGAAAATTTACATTGAGATAGATATGTTAAGGTTTACAGATTATCATGAACTACAACCTAAATTATAGTGCTTTCAATTTTGCTCCACATAACCCAAATTATGATTTTTACCATTAAAGTGGTTGGGTGGCTGCCTAGCAAAATTGTTCTTCTCCATCAAAAGACATTGCTAGCAGTTAAAAGCGATGTAAAGCTGAAGTCTTTTCTTATTTCGCCAAATGTGAGTTAGCAAATTAATGATAAGAAAAGGAGCTGGAAGTAAATAATGAAAAAATAAATACCAACTTTCTGTTGTAGTATTGCTAGGCATGTATTTCTGAGGTTGCACCAAATGTAGATATTACGGCTGTACCGAGCGGGATTTTTTTCACCGAGCCAATGCCGAACCGATTGATTTCAAAACGACATGCTTGCCTAGCTGAGCTACCGAGCATTGTCTGGAAAGAAAATTACCTCTCTAAAACAAAGATAGATCCCTAATTAGGTCTGGACACAGGCTACACTACAATATTGTAAAAAGCCCCTGTTCATTAAAATATTTATTCTCTTTTTCACTTTTCAGAGTCTCGAGGAAAGTGTGAAATGAAAATAGATGTGCTCTTTACTAAACCCCCGCCACGCCCCTCTGCGGGGGGGGGGGGGAGCTTGGCTCGGCTCGGTTACATATGATAAAAAGTTCGCAGAGCTACCGATTACTAATTATTAATCGGCTAAGTTCGCCAAGTGCTTGGCACTGGTACAACCTTAATAGACATCAAGAATTGTAACTGCTGATGAGTGCAAGGTACAGCTGAAGTTGCTTTTGAGGTTGCTGTAGGATTTCTTGTCTTACCTGCAAGGTTCACTAAACGATTTCAGTTCAGTAGCGTGCAGCCCGGTATCATTGGGCCTTGTTGATACGCTTGAAAATGACTAGGAGAAAGCAAAACATCTGTCCTGTCTGGAACTCAGAACTATGGATACTAATCAGACGTCCTAACACTACCTTACTGTGGGAAATTAACGTTAATGCCTGGCTGGCTGCTATTTACCCCTTCAGCCTCGTACGTTTTTATTTTTTGTTAGCAGCTTTTGGTGCTATTGAGGCGTCTGTAACTATTTGTAAGGTATACTCTAATTTGTGTATATCTCAAGGTACATTTGGACGATGGTCAACAAAATGTGGTCATAGTTTAATTCCAAGCCATTTTTTTTTGTTGCCCATATGTTTGAAATGCATAATTCAGTTGAACTGAGGTACACAAAAAATTGTGTTTTACATGACTGCCCACTCGGCTTAAAACTACATATGAGCATGCTTTAGATGTATATGTAGAAAAAAATACCAAATTCAGAAAACATTCAGAAAATTAGCCATGCAGGCATGCAGCTTTCATTTATATTTTTATCAACATTATTGCAAACGTCCATCAAAAATATCAAGTCAAATTCGCACAATTGATGTATAATACATAAAAGAATTGTGTGAAGTTCATATATTTTTGATGGTCGTTTGCCAAAATTTTGATAAAAATATAAATGAAAGCTGCAGGCCTGCATGGTTAATTTTTCTGATTTTTTTCTAAAGTAAGGTATTTTGTTTTGTATTATGTTCTGTATTTAGAAGAAATTCAGAAAATTGACCTACGTAGTCCATTTTTCTGAAATTCTTCTTAAACAAGGTATTTTGTTTTGCCGTATGATTTTTAAGTGATTGTTCAATTGGCCTTCTATGTTGGCTCTTCTTTCTGTTGGGAAGCCGGTCAACCTTAACGAAACGGAAGGAAAGGCTGACCATTGAATTATGTGAGATGTATCCAGTATTTTATTAGAATAATTGCAAAGACCAATGCAGTGTGGAATGTATGCTTAAAACTGATATAAGTTGCTGTATATAATAAATACATTATGTGCACTCTGCAATGGTTACTTGTGGGTAGAATTTGAGTTTGAATTGGCAGCATTGTGTGTGTTTTGTGTGTGCGTGTGTGCATGTATGCTAATTTGACTTTTAAAATATAATTGTTGGTTAAAAAGTGAATGGGTTTGAGCGGAGCAGTGCCTTGGTGCTTGGAAGCTACTTGTATGTGAAAAAGTGTACTTTTTTTGGCTGTAACGGGTGAATCATGTAAGTCTGATTTTGTCTATGAAAGTTGCCTGATGGGCGTTAACTTGGCGAAAGAAGCGAGCTGAATTGGTTTGGTTTGGCGTAAATAATGTTGTAACAGTATTTTGAGCACCAAGTTTGTGTTCAGTTTGGGCATAGGTAAACAGTTTGGTAAAACCATTTACCTTTGACGTCGGTAATATTGTTTGTTAAACTTGTGAGTGCATCGTTTACTTGACATAGGCCTAGTGATTGGAACTTTCAACTTAAAACAAATATTGTCGAAGTGAAAATAGAAAAAGACAAGATTTGTGTGTCCATCATACAGAGCACAATGTGAAGGTAAACCAAAAAAAAAAAAGGCTCCGAACCTGTTTAACCATAAAGTGACAAAATTGTTATGCTGTAAATAATGGAAATAAATGTTAAATTCGCTCATGTTAACACATTGTGGAATTAGTGTTGCTAGAAAGCATTTGAACCTGAACGCTCATTTGGTCTTTCCTTTCCTAGTATTATAGGCTTTGGATAAGTACTCATTTCCGTTTAGGAACCAAGCCATCAGAGGCCAACAGAGGTACTGTTGGCCTTGTCTATGCCTCGTCTATGTTGGTCTATGCCTACAGGCTTATTACCCACCAGGCAGTCGAGGTAGTTGCCTCGGACCCCACTGAAGTAGTGACCAAAACTGGGCCCCCGACAACACGCTTCTCTTCATTATGTAATTTTTTTCTTACTGTCCACTGTTGATGACTGTTAAACTGTTGCTACATTGCAGCAAATTTACTATTCAGAAAAGGGTTTATTTTTTCCCTGTTTTACACTCGTAGTTTCTTTCTTCGGCCATCGTAGAAAGCTGCACAGTACGCAGCTTCCTCTCATTCACTTACGCTTACCGTAAGCCAATGGACCTGCTACCTAGACCCCCCATTAGGGTCAGGGGGCCCCACATAGGGTGAGGAGGTGAGGGGCCCAATAAGAGGGCCTTATTAGGATGAGGTCCCATAGGACCCACAGCATGAGTTAATAAGTCCCTGTCTACGCGTCGTCTATTTTGGTCTATGCCTCGTCTATTTTGGTCT
>JAHWFP010216610.1:49380-60328 GCA_023313725.1 Lithobius niger | reverse complement strand
AAGCATTGTATTCTCAGAGTAAGTAACGCATTTTATTTACCAAGGAAGAGTTTCCTTGCAAAGCATTGATGTAACCCTGATGAGGGGTTGGGGGATTGAGGTTTAATGGCGCGTCGACAGCTTGGTTATAAATGCCGACATCAGTCACAGTGCAGTGGTCTAGGTTGCCACTGCACCATACATTACAGAGATATTATTCAAACCCCTAATCTAAATCTTGTCATACATCTGTACCTCCTGCAAAACTTGAAAAACAGCGGACAGGAGGACAGACTTATCGTCCAATGTCATGTAGAAGACGGAAACGACGACGAACACCATCAAGATGGCGACAATCAACAAGGAAGTGCCAGACTGTAAGTGGCCGTCGACACAAATAACATTCAGGAGGGTCAACCCCCCGCAAAAGGAAACAGTGAGTAAGTCGGGTGTGACCCTGATGACCTTGGAAAACTTTCAGAAAGGCACACTAAAGTGAAACAAAAGAAAAACAACATGTCTACTCCCAAATTCTGCGGACGTTTAGGATTTCTGAACTCATGGGTGAACTGGCGTGGGTGTTCTACCTACTAAAGGTGCTCTAAATTATAATTAATTTATGTGGTATTCACCCGTAAGGCTTTAGTGGAGCCAATTGCCAACGCCCCGAGGCCTACCTTTCCTGCAGCATTTTTTTTTCCTTTGGCTTCTTTAATTGTGTAAAGTGAAGCCTGTGGCATCGTTGTTGTGATTGGAGTCGACCGACGTGTCTGGAATCAATACTCGACATCAGTGCTGCAAGAGACAAGGCCTCGGTCATGGAATGGAACCGTGCCCTCCAAGTACAATGCAGATCTCCGTGTGGTGAGACACCATTGAAAGCAGACATATGTTGGCTGCTTTTGTTCGAAAGGTTGCTTGGTAAAAGGGCGACTAGGATCGGAATTTTAGGGAATGCTTGAAAATTGCAGCATGTGCCAAAAAAAAAAGCATTGATTGCAATTAGTGTCGTGAGTGGAAAAATTTCCACGGAAAATTTTCGGAAATTTTTCCAGAAAATTGGAAAACAATTTCATCTGACAAAAAGATTTCCGAAAAATGTAACAATGTACTTTGATCGTAAACATGTATACTTTTAAATTTGTAATTAAATACCGTGTGTTTGCCACTTTTGTTCAAAAGGTTGCTTGGTAAAAGGGAGACTTAAAGAATAGGACTTTTAGGGAATGCTTGAAAATTGCAGCATGTGCCAAAAAATAAGCACGTATTGCAATTAGTGTAGTGAGTGGCAAAATTTCCATGGAAAATTTCGGAAATTTTTCCGGAAAATTGGAAAAAGTTGCATCTGACAAAAAAGATTTCCAAAAAAATGAAACAATGTAGTTTGATCGTAAACATGTATACTTTTGAGTTTCTAAAAAATGTTCCACTGCGATGGACGTATTCAACGACAACGTCATCCATGAAAACAATACCGAGGGGGTGATAGAAATCCTGTTCACTTGTCGAAGAGGACTGTTAAAATATAGAAAGTTTGTATAATGCATTGGCTAGAAATTGAGAATCTGATTAACAAAATGTACTTTATAATTGTTATTGTTATTAGTACTGTAGCTGTTAACTGTATTTGTGAGTTAATAGCCATGATAGCAAACTACGCAACATTTTGCATTCAATTTTTCCCTATTTTTCCATTTTTACAAATATTTCCAAAAAATATTTTTCTTTTCGATTTGCTACGTATAATTATGAATGATGGTAGCCTACCTGTAATTCAGACAAGTTATTACTCTAAATAACTCTAAATAACTCTAAGATAGCAAAAAACTTTTCATAAAGGAATAGTAAATAGACCTTGAATTATGCCGACGTAATACAAAAAAAAATTGAAAGAAACCCATAGGTTATATACAGAGCAGTTTTAGAATGAGAATATTGACAGTAATAAGGCCGTGTGCCAGTGGTTTATGGAGTGCAGTGCTCGTATTGACAAACATTTGTACAACAAACACATGTACCATCCAAGAACCTTAAAAATTTATGATTTTCAATAAATCCCATCACAAAATTGTCTGATTGTTGGTGAATCTCATCGTAAAAATGTCTGATTTTCACTGAATCTCATCATACAAATTTCTGATTTTCATTGAATCTCGTCATACATATTTCCGACTTTCACTGAATCTCATCATAAAATTGTCTGATTATCAGTGAATTTCATCGCAAAAATGTCTGATATTCAGTAAATCTCATCATACAAATTTCAGATTTTTACTGAAGCTCAACTAGTAAAGCCACTAATTCATGATCTAAGAAGGCTCTATTCTTCGAACGAGTCTACGTAGCAAACAGTTCTTGATTTGGGCACATATTAGGGGTCGTAGTATGAACTCCTATGACCCCTGTGTGTGCTCAACTCAGGAAGGCAGAAACCTTTATAAAATTTACTCATCAACCCGACACTGGTGCATCACTGGTGCTGTCAAGAGCAGTACAACCATTTTAGCGTACTCGGATTCCTGCAACTCTAAAGTCATGCAACAACTTAACAACAGTGCTATTTACACACGTTTACCTTCTGATGACGTGTGCTGTAGTTAAATTCGCAAATTTATTGCTGCCTTGCTTGAAGAACAAAATGTTTACAGAGTTGGCCAATCAATTATAACCTGATGTACCTGAACCACCTTTTGGCTTTGGTGTAACGAAACCTCTCAAACCTGATAAGCCTCTATGCCTCTTCCCTGTTGCCAAGCCAACAATGCTACAAACTGCGACGTTTCTAAGTTTATAGTCCCAGCTATACAAATTTTCGTCAGGCGCATTTTAGCTAAAAACATTAGTGATCGCATTTTAAGTACTCTGCAGGGCACATTTGTTATTGCTTCTGAAGCCGTGTTGTTATACGCTTTTTTTTTTATGAACATTTGCCAATCGTCAATTTTAGACTACTTGAACAACGAGTTGGAACTTGCAAAATTCGGCCTAGGTGTTGCTGAACTGAAATGCCTAGGTATTTTGAACTGCATCGACCTGATTAAACTGGATCCTCTGCAGCTTTACGACATCATTTTAAACATTTCAGATATCCGCATCAATAAACTCTACAGCCAGTTGTCGGCGACATTGCATTCAGCCAGTTTTCCTCCAGCCAGTTGTCGACGACATTGTTACCATAGAATCCATTTTCTGTCATGACACCATGACCAACGCCATGAAGTGATTTGATCCTTCTTCACAATTCTCTGTTGAACATCCTGACCGCCATGGTTCAGTAACCTTCTTAGATCGATTCTTCACCATCGACAACGTCGGAAAAGTTTGTAACTTACATTACATTAAACTAACCCAGACGAACAGAACACTTTTCACTTCACTCCAACCTCTTCACATGAAAATAGCCACTCTCAAGATTGAACTGAAACGTAGTGCCAGCCATGCCCAGACACTTCAACACCGTTGCCCAGCTGCCCTGCTTGCCAAAGTTTGTGACACATTCCTCTTCCACTAACTCTTCCCTTCCCCAATCTTCCTCTTCCCTTTCTTCCCTTCGCTTTTCCCATTTCTACACCTGTTCCCCACTGCTGACATTCCCCAAACCCTATTACACTGTCGAACCTTGTGTCTGAAACCAATTCTTTTGTCTTCTGTTGCATTCATTCCTTTCCATCCGGCCCCCAACAAATTCAGCCTCTGCCAGTCTTTCCTTCCGGTCTCCCTTGCATTACATAAAAGGACTTTATGCACTATCACCAAGTTCTTAGTCAACTTCACCATCAAGACTTAGATCCATAAAAAGAAACAAGCGGCTACAGCGACTACCTAGTCGCATCCGGTCTTCTGTACAGTTCTGCCACTACCAATAGTGAGGCACACTTCTCTATCACGCATTGCAACAGCTATCTCTATTATATAATCTAAAAACAGTAACCACCAGAATTGCCCGTTACAAATGTTACAAATGTTTAAGCTTATTTTACGTTTTAGGCGTAATTGTCAGCATTTAGGCCTAATTTACAACTTTAATTTCGTAAGTAGCAACAACGGAGATTTGGATTTGGAGTAAGCCTATTCATTTTTGCAACACGGTATGCCTCCGCGCACACAGTTACAGTGTTACAACGTAATGCGCAACGTAGCCTATATAGATCAGTGGTAGTAGGGAAGGGACAGGAGAAACGCTGCAGCAGCGACTCGTAGCAACTATTGACGTTGCCATGGTAACGTGATTTTATACCTAATTTTCATTTTTTTAGGCCTAATTTTTTTAACGGCAGTTTTAGTTTCGTAAGTAGCAGATAGGCCTAATGGAGAATTTGGTTCGATCGTAAGCCTATTCATTCATGCAACAATGCGACAAGACTCTTTTAAACGAAGCTAAAATGTTTTTGTTTTCACGGCTGCGTTAACACAAATCTTTAGGATTTCAATTCGACGATGAAATGTTATTATTTAATTTAGTTACGTCGAAGAAGTCTATTAGCTATAAGGAGGCAACGATATTTAAATTTGCCATGTTATTTAACTAACTTTTGATACTGAATTGGACGTTGAAAACAATGGTCGTCAATTTCTGGTACCGTTGCGAAGTTGAAAAAAACGACGGACGGGCGGACGGACAAAGTCGTTGCAATAGTTTTCTCAGCCGGTACGGCGGCTGTACAGAAGACTAAAACCTAGCTGATATCTAGAGCGTACTACAACCTAACCACACCTACTATTGTGTCCAGACCACGAACGTCGTTATGTCATCCCCTGTTCTGTACGCAATAGATCATATCAAAAATCAAAACTGGTTAAAGGGGCCACCAAGTTCCGAATGGTTCGGCCCTTCAAAGGAGTGATATCAGCACACCAAAACATTCGCCAACTTAATCGCACCAAATAATACTTTAGACATTAAATGAAAACTTGAACACTGCTTTTTACCAGTTTTGGTTTTTGATATGATATCACTCCTTTTTTAAAAAAAATTGTGTATACAACTCAACTCCATTACCGTGCAGATGTGTAATAAAGCGCCACGTCAACAAGAAATTGGTTTTCAACACTTTGCTACCACCTTTTGCCTATAGGCCAAACCATTCTCAACTTAGTCGCCTCTTTATAAGTTTTTGATTTGGTTTTAATTTTGTTGTAATTTGTTTTATTTAGTTAGTTTTAGTGAGCTGATATCACTCCTTTGAACGGCCGAACCATTCTCAACTTGGTGGCCTCCTTACCAGTTTTTGGCTTTGTTTATTTTGCTTTGTTTTTACACTTGGTTTATTTTTCTTGAAATGGGAGTGAATACTATTTCTTTGCAACGTTGTTTAGATTTTTCCTGATACACTAGTGTGTGTCTGGGCACGCACGTCAGTATACACGTTCTCATTGTACGAACTTTGGCTGTCCAATGAGAGACGATGCCGACAATACTAACAATGGTTGTAACAATATTTTCGTACTTAGCGCCCTCCCACGCCATCCCCGTTACACCCCCAGGCTTCAAACCATAAAAAGGCACGCAGTTCGTATTGTACTGCACTCATTCGTCCAATATCATAGCTGGAAGCCTTCCCGTTATCTCGGTATCGATGAATAATCACCCTATGGAAATTAACATGGGGATGAGCGGACTAGAATTAGCTAACTAGCTAGCTAGTAGCTAGCTAGTTACACATTTTAACGTTATTGAGGGTCAGATTTTGCATTGAAAGCAGCTTAGCTGGCACTCCTATACGAGTTAATTTTTGTTAGGTGGGTCATTGCTCTTGATTTCAACACAATTTAAGCTTTTGTACCGCATTATTATTTTTCCCCAAGTACCTGAAATGTGCCCAACTATGCTACAGGATATAAGACACTGACGCTATGACGTCGCGCTACAATGGTTTACAACCTCGACAATTGACTTGATGTGATGATTGTTGTGATGTTTGTTGCCTAACTTGGTGCGACACACTAGCGTGTGTCATGATATGGCATATGCACTTCTGGTTTGACCCATACTGAAGTGAGTTCCAACACTAAAACTAACTCCATTGCCAAGTACTGCAGTGAAACCGTTACTACACACTTACGTTTTTTTTTTATGAAACATCTGTGTTGTGTAAAATATCTCATAAGCGCTCTGACTTTAATTTTAAAAATGTGAGATAATGAAGAATCGTGAGGTTATGACACTAAGCACTACAATTGTAAACAATGGGGACCCTCACTTAGCAGATGCCTCCCCCTCTCCCCGTCGTATTGTGGACTCGTCCAATTGACGTCACACGTAGAAGATGCCAGCCGTCATGTGGGTTCGTTTGTGCGAATAATGCTATTTTTTAACGTTTATTTTTACTTATGAAGATGGTGGGTTATACCACCAAAATAGCAGGCATTTTTTATCCTGTGTAAGAAACTTCTTGAGAAGATTGTTGACTTTTAACCTCGTTAACTTTGTTTATTTTACTCTATCCTTAGAGGGGAGCGCTGAAATATTAACCTTTTTCCGCCCTTCATTCAAGACCGCTAATGGAGAAACCCTGCACATCAGCTGGAGTAATTATCTTGATGTCCTAACTTAATACCATGTGGCATAAATAATTTAGCTTAAATTTAGCTTAAGTAAGAGGAAGCACTTAAAAGTTTAAATTTTAGCTCTTAGCATTAAATTTGGAACCCGGAAAACCAATAATTTCAACCGATGCTCGAGTAGGCCATCAGGTTGTGCATATTTTACGCTCATTGTCAACTTAACGCCGACTCCAGTGGGGGATAACTTTAACACTGATGTAGGCTTTGTGGTTGCTTAGTTTTGGGTGATGTTTCCATGCTTGTTTCCTGTGTGTTGTGTATTGTAGTGGGGAACGGATGTAAGGATATCACGCAACCTCAAACAAGGAATATTTGATAATGAAATTTCGACCATACAGTCTTCGAGATGCGTTACTTGGCAATACCGAGGGTTGGACAGTTTCACTTCTGATAACTCAGTCTTCGTCCTAGGAAAAAAAGTATTTTATGTACTTGGCAGGTTTGGCCTTCCAACTGGTCCAAGACTGTTTAGTAAATTCTCGCTGGCGCAAATTATATGCCAAATTGCTCAAATATAGGCCTAATATCACCAAAATATATGCCAAATTACTCAAATATAGGCCTAATCTCACCAAAACACAGGCCTATTCTCACCAGAGGATAAACCTAATCGCACCAGAATGTATGCCTAATCTCTCCAAAACACTAGCCTATTCTCATCGAAATATAGGAACAATCTCACCAAAATACAAGTCTATTCTCACCAGAGGATAAGCCTCATTGCACCAAAATGTATGCCTAATCTCTCCAAAACACTGGCCTATTCTTACCGAAATATATGCCAAATTACTCAAATATAGGCCTAATCTCACCAAAATACAAGCCTATTCTCACCAGAGCATAAGCCTAATCGCACCAAAATGTATGCCTAAGCTCTCCAAAACACTGGCCTATTCTCATCAAAATATATGCCTAATCTCACCAAAATATAGGATTAATCTCACCAAAATATAGGCCTAATCTCACCAAAATATAATCCTAATCTCACCAAAATGTATGCCTAATTTCCCCAAAATACAAGCCTAATCTCACCAAAATATAGGCCTAATTACATGGCGCCATCCAGTAGCGTGGGAACTTATTATTGCCGTGATCCTAGCAAGTAACGAAAAAAAAAAAATGGTCCTGACATAAACAGTACTCTTATCCCTATCCACAGTTTAACTCTTGGCTCTGTTTAAACCATGCGCAATGGCTGTTTGCTGTGACGTCACTATGAGTTAGCCAATGACGAACGAGAACGATTCTGATTGGACTAGCCCAGTCACGTGATATGCACGTCACAGCAAACAGCCATGGCGCGTGGTATAAACCTTCTTTAAGTTGCTGAATTGTACAAGATTGTAACCGGTCGGTTAATACTGTTCCATATTTCCACATTTAATTCCACATTTAATACTGCTCCAGTTAAATGAAAAAGTTTTACAGTTTAAGCATGTGTATTGTGTAATATCAGTAATTAAAAAAAAATACTAACTTTTTTGACTTTCTTTTTGTTTACTAAGGGCAATTCAGTGATTCTTCAGATATGTAGCAGCACAGAATGGAATAGAATGAATAACGGCTCAGAACACTAGCTATTTCAAATGCGTAGTTATTTCACATACTGAAGAAATAAAGTAAGTGTTCTTGCTTTACTGACTCTACGGTTTTGGCTTCACAGGTTTAAAAAAAAATTCCTGAGTAACTGATTTGCGATATATAGTTGAGCTTGAAAAGAATTATTTTAACAGAATCGTACTAAATGTGTATCCCGATAAAACTGCTGCATTACTTGCTCCTTTTCCCCTGGAATTGGAGCTCAAATTATAGTTTGGAGCGTTTGATTGAACTCTGGTCCAGTTTTATTTTGTGTAACTTTGCAACTGTGAGCAGGGGGATACGACCTCTAATGCTTTTTTCTAAACGACAAAGTAGTTTTTGTTTAATTAATTACTTCATCGTTCATTACTCCAGCAGTTGAAAAACATGTCAATTTGACTATTTACGTTTTTTCAACGCTGCTGCCATTCATTTTCACAGTTAAAAATTGTCCAATGGACGGGGGGGGGGGGGGTTTGAGGCAAGGATCGATCCCGGGACCTGCAGCACGTGAGACAATCGTGCAAGCCATGTTCCATCCTTCCCCTACCGACAGTGGCATTGACTCTTGTAACAAAACTAACAGCAGCTTAAAAAATATATTCAGACCACAGAATGGGGGAATACGGGAGGGGAAAGGGGTTACCAGGGCAGCCTCATGGGGGAAAATCGAACCGTACAATGGGAAAATGTGGGGGGGGGGGGAGGAGTTCAAAGGAGGCTACGAGTAGAAGTTGGCCGTTTTCATTTCATGTACAAAATATTTTGCTCAGGCATGCGGGAACCGGCTCGACCGGCGTATGTTACGCCGAGGGTATACAGCTCGTAACTTATAAACGGCCTTTAAGGCCACATGAAGTGGAAACTGATTGAATTTTTAAAATTGAAGCAAGTGAGTAGATATGAATAGAAAAAAGTCGATGCTAGGTAAATGAAGCTTTACGCAACCTCCCCCATACCAAAACCTACGCAAAAAATACACCAATTTAGTTCAGCATTTAAAGGATTTAAGGTAAGGAGCAAACACAACATGAGCTGGAAGGGGGTCCATGGTTTCACAACCAACTCGGAAAAAAAATGATGTCTAATATTGCTGGAGAAAAAATTTTACCCGGAGTTGGAAAGGATGAACTTATGTTGTTAGAGGTAGAAAAAACAGTAAAAAATCTGAGAGGCTGGAGGGTGTCAAAATAAGATGGTGAAAGATTTGGTAGAACAAAACAAGACCGAGTTGCTATCACCACTAACGAGTCTGCGCTGATAGGTCTCCAAACGCGTCAGGAGTGAATCACAACAGGGGCAAAAAATCTGGGATTCTCCATCACAGGTCTAAGAAAAACTTAGTGAAGATAGCGAAAAGGGAAGGTTTATCTCGGGAAAACAATTTTACGTAACGCTTTTTCTGCAACCTTGAAAATGGTACTGTGGGATTTAAAGGGGGGGTTGCTACCAAACGACAAACTGCAGCATCTATAGCCATTTGCCGCTATCTAGTTCTGTCTAGCCCCTTACTTTAAACAGGCGAAGGAACACACAAATAAAACACAAGAAACAAACCACGTGCCGCCCTAATTATTGAGTGTAAAGTTGGTGCGTCCACGTGCACCGAGGAGTTAAGGAGTTAAGCCTAACGCATCTCGAACGCTTTTTTCTATATATCGACCGATTTGAAATGCTGATTTTGAACCGCTAGATGGGTGCGCCATCTAGTGACAGTGATATCGTTAACCTTGACCGCTTGCTCCCTAGTGCAGGTGGACGCACCAACTTTAAATTATTAGTTAAGGAGTCACAAGGCTAGTTTGTTGTGTAAAAAGAAATTTTGGTAATTATGGAGTTTAAGCGAACCACTCCAAATCACTCAGTTTTTTTTTACTAATCGACGCATATCATCATCCTTTTGCCAAATCACATTAAAAAACCGGGGGGGAAAATGTGTTTTAAGGTGTAAAAAAAAACATTGAAAACACGTAAAACGATAGTTACGATCGTGTTGAAGCGCCGGCCATATCGCAGGAGACAGAGTAACGAGAAAACCTGATTTGCATCGCAATGAAAAGAGACGGAAATTACCTAACCCAACCTGACAAACCTCACCTAACCCAACAAACCTAACCTACCAAACCTAACCTAACCTACCTAACCTAACCTAACCTAAAAAAAAATAACAACAAAAAACGCAGACAGCATAGTTTGGAACATTACTTTCCGTATTCGCGATGCCAACTTTTCGTGCTACTCTGAACCCCGGAACATGGCCGCCGCTTTACACTGCCGGGCCCACCGTGTTACGTGGTTAAAACACTTGTTTGGAGAGCTAAAAAACGTGTTTACATAACCAAAAAAACATTTCCCCCCATTTTTGCAACGTGAAATAAGAAGAGGATGAAGATTTAGGTCGGTACGTACCAAAATTTATCGATTTATCGTGGTTCGCTTAAACTCCATAAATACCGAAATTTTTGCGCATTCCCTTGCTTATTGAAATCACGTGCAACGTAGAACTAAATAATGGTGGTGCAAACTGTCATTCTATGAATAGGAACTTTAAGGGAGGCGTCAAGCAGAATGCCTAGTTCAAGGTGAGTTATACAAATAGTCCTACGAATGAAATAGTAAGAAAAATTGGGTTTATTTTGCCCGAAAATGAAGAATGACGCATTTATCGGGGCTGAGAGAGGACCGTTTTCAGTTCTCCAGTCAGAAATGTTGTTATTGATATCTTTTTTACGGGTCGTGGGTTGGGTGGAAGAGCCAAGCAGTTTCATGTCGTCGGTTTAATTCCGATTAAAAAAAACTGATATAAAAAGAATGTTCACTGAAG
>JAHWFP010216610.1:0-45469 GCA_023313725.1 Lithobius niger | reverse complement strand
AACAACAAATATTAAAGCCAACATTACTTCAAATATAGCGTAATTGTCGTTTGACGAATACGGAAATAAAAAAAAAAATCCAAGCAGACAATAAACGTGCCTGTTTGCAGACGAAACTCAACGGTAGGACAACTGACAACTGTGCATGCAAAACGTTATACGTTTCCTGTATATTTTAAAGTACTGAAATTATGGTCATAAGAAACAGCCCTTGTTTTTCAACACTGGTCAGCTGGTAAGCAGGGTTTCGTAACATATTTTTCTCCAACAGCGTTCGCGGACTGAATGCACGCACCCGGCTCCGCCTCGTAGGTTGCTTTTCAGTCCTTGGAAACTTTCGGAGAAAAAGTCGCACGAAAACCATTTAAACCACATTGTTGAAAAAGTATAGGGTTATAACCTATAGTTTCAAGGATGTGCTCTGTAACAATCAGGAAAGGTAGAGCGGATTCATTCTTACCACGGCAGCAAATAAAAAGAACGACCGCCCGACAATGTGAGCAGTTGTGTCCTGTAACAATCAGTAACAAACGAAATATTGCTTTAATAATGTTAGCTCGTAGAACTGACTTGAAAAAAAAGACATTTATTTCCCTAAGAAAACGAAACAGTAGGGGTTCCAAGGGAGGAGAAGCAGGGATGGGGGGATATTCAGACCACAGAATGGGGGAATACGGGAGGGGAAAGGGGTTACCAGGGAAGCCTCATGGGGGAAAATCGAACCGTACAATGGGAAAATGTGGGGGGGGGGGGGGGGAAAGAAGTTCAAAGGAGGCTACGAGTAGAAGTTGAGCGTTTTCATTTCATGTGCAAAATATTTTGCTCAGGCATGCTGGAACCGGCTCGACCGGCGTATGTTACGCCGAGGGTATACAGCTCGTAACTTATAAATGGCCTTTAAGACCACATGAAGTGGAAACTGATTGAATTTTTAAAATTGAGGCAAGTGAGTAGATATGAATAGAAAAAAGTCGATGCCAGGTATAAAAGAAGCTTTATGCAACCTCCCCCATACCAGAACCTACGCAAAAAAAACCCAAAAAAAACACTAATTTAGTTCAGCATTTAAAGGATTTAAGGGAAGGAGCAGACACAACATGAGCCGGAAGGGTGTTCCATGGTTTCACAACCCACTCGGAAAAAAATGATGTCTAATATTGCTGGAGAAAAAATTTTACCCGGAGTTGGAAAGGATGAACTTATGTTGTTAGAGGTAGAAAAACAGTAAAAAATCTGAGAGGCTGGAGGGTGTCAAAATAAGATGGTGAAGGATTTGGTAGAACAAACAAGATCGCCTCTGAGGAAACGAGAGTTGACAGAAACAAGCGATAGCTGAGTCGTTCATGGTACGTGATAGCACCGAGTTGCTATCACCACTTAACGAGTCTGCGCTGATAGGTCTCCAAACGCGTCAGGAGTGACTCACAACAGGGGCAAAAAAATCTGGGATTCTCCATCACAGGTCTAAGAAAACCTTAGTAAAGATAGCGAAAAGGGAAGGTTTATCTCGGGGAAACAATTTTACTGTAACGCTTTTTCTACAACCTTGAAAATGGTACTGTGGGATTTAAAGGGGGATTGCCACCAAACGACCAACTGCAGCATCTATAGCCATTTGCCGCTATCCTGTCTAGCCCCTTACTTTCAGCAGGCGAAGGAACACACAAATAAAACACAAGAAACAAGCCACGTGCCGTCTTAATTTTTAAGTGTAAGGTTGGTGCGTCCACGTGCACCGGGGAGCAAGTGGTAAAGTTAAGCCTAACGCATCCCGAACGCTTTTTTCTATATATCGGCCGATTTGAAATGCTGATTTTGAACCGCTAGATGGGTGCGCCATCTAGTGACAGTGATATCGTTAACCTTGACCGCTTGCTCCGTAGTGCAGGTGGACGCACCAACTTTAAATTATTAGTTAAGGAGTCACAAGGCTAGTTTGTTGTGTAAAAGAAAATTTTGGTAATTATGGAGTTTAAGCGAACCACTCCAAATCACTCATTTTTTTTTACTAATCGACGCATATCATCATCCTCTTGCCAAATCACATTATAAAACCGGTGAAAACATGTTTTAAGGTGAAAAAAAAAAACATTGAAAACACGTAAAACGATAGTTACGATCGTGTTGAAGCCCCGGCCATATCGCAGGAGACAAAGTAACGAGAAAACCGGATCTGCATCCCAATGAAAGGAGCCGGAAATTACCTAACCCAACCTGACAAACCTCACCTAACCTAACAAACCTAACCTAACCTAACCTAAAAAAAATAACAACAAAAAACGCAGCAGACAGCATAGTTTGGAACATTACTTTCCGTTTTCGCGATGCCAACTTTTCGTGCTACTCTGAATCCCGGAACATGGCCGCCGCTTTACACGGCCGGGCCCACCGTTTTACGTGGTTAAAAAACGTGTTTGGAAAGCTAAAAAACGTGTTTACATAACCAAAAAAACATTTCCCCCATTTTTGCAACGTGAAATAAGAAGAGTATGAAGATTTAGGTCGGTACGTACCAAAAGGTTCGCTTAAACTCCATAAATACAGAAATTTTTGCGCATTCCCTTGCTTATTGAAATCAAGTGCAACGTAGAACTAAATAATGGTAGACGGCGCTAGATGGTTCAACCTGTCATTGGATGAATACGAACTTTAAGGGAGGCGTCAAGCAGAATGCCTAGTTCAAGGTTAGTTGTACCAAGAATTTATAGGGGTTTGGTTGTATAGGGGTTCTTGTTTGTACTTGGGGTATAGGGGTTCTTGGTTGTACAAATAGTCCTACGAATGAAATAGTAAGAAAAATTGGGTTTATTTTGCCCGAAAATGAAGAATGACGCATTTATCGGGGCTGAGAGAGGACCGTTTTCAGTTCTCCAGTCAGAAATGTTATTGATATCTTTTTTACGGGTCGTGGGTTGGGTGGAAGAGCCAATAAGTTTCATGTCGTCCGCTTAATTCCGATTAAAAAAAACTGATATAAAAAGAATGTTCACTGAAGAAAAGATTAAAGAAGAGTGGGCCCAAAACGGAACCCTGCGGGACACCTCAGCTGACTTACCCAATCGCTCGTGTGCCCGTGAAGGCTGCAGCATGAGTGTTGGCATAGAAACTGATCCAGGCATTGAGTGGATCAGAAGGATTAAGGCCCGTATTGTGAACGCTGACTAAAACTCGTACTTGACTTGAAATGACGTCACACCTATTTAGTGCCATTCACCACCAGAACTTCGTTTGGATACATTTGGAAGACATCGGGTGGTGAATGGCACTTAAAAGGTGTGACGTCATTTGACTTGAAAGGACGTCACACCTATTAAGTGCCATTCACCACCCGATTTCTTCCAAATGTATCCAAAAGAAGTTCTGGTGGTGAATGGCACTAACTAGATGTGACGTCATTTCAAGTCAAGTACGAGTTTTAGTCAGCGTTCAAAATACGGCCTTGGAAGGCTGGACTTACGTAGCAGTTTATGGCAAACTGAGTCGAACGTTTTGTGGAATAAACATAAGACAAAAGAATGTCACAGGGGATGCCTGCATCAAAAAAAAAGGTGAAATTGGTATATAATATTTGCTTACCGAATGATGTATTCACATCTTTTCCATTTCGAAGAAATAAAAACGAAAATATATTTTGTTTTCAAATCTTCTGAGAAAAGACTTTAGCTCCGTAAAAAACATCTCCCATGAATGTTATTTCTCTCTTTATGTTTGTTTTTATGTGTTTACAAATCTTTAATTTTGTTTTCGATTTTACCTGAGAAACAACGTTTAAGAAGGCTTAACCGGTGCAAGATCCTGGGAATTAACCACGGAAGCTAAAACAAATATGTTTTGAACTTAAAATCCAATTCTTACGCCCCATCGACGTCTCTCAGACACCCACTGAGACCGTCGCCTTTCAAAATCCCTACCGAGATCAACGTCTCGACTTGTACAAAACAGAAAAGCAAAGCAAAAATTGCAAGTGTCGAATGGTAAGCAAACGAAAGTTTCTTTGAAAGCCATAAATGTAATCGCGGATTTCGATTAGGAAAAGAAAATCACAAAGTGGATTTTTCGGTCTAACAACTAAACTATAGCAGTCATCGAATAGAAAACGCCAATTCCGCAGAACAATCCTGGCTTAAAGCGGCTCACAACCGACCAGTTATGCCCAGACGCGCCAATTTTTTAAATCCATGGGACAATTAAATTTTCACATTTTAAGGTGAGTGAATTCTTAAAAAGTGGGGTAGGGGTATAATACCTTATGAAAGTTGTCTATGTCATAAGCAGCACTAAAAAAATTTTACCTCTTGTTTCTTCGACCCTCCCAGCTTCCGATCAACCTTTGAATGTTCAGTTCAATTTACAGTACATTTAATATATTATTAATAACAATACAAATAATAATTTATTACAAATTACAGTTAAAACAAACTATAAAATAGAAAATTACAAATGTATGTAAAAAATGCAAAAAAAAAAAATGCAAAAGTATGTTCGCATTATGATCTACAGTAGAATATTACAATATCAAATTGTTTAAATACATTAAAAAAAATAAAATGAAATTCATTAAAAAAATACTCATTAATAGCACAAACCAATACAACCCAAGTTAATTATTAACCAAGGCTTCGCCGAAATAGTTACGGGGATGTCAACATTATAATCCTGGATGAAGGCTAAAAGGAAATCCAAAGCAAAAGGGAAGGCTAAAAGGAAAACCACTTCTCCCCTCCTCACTCCCGCATTGAAAATGAACTCTCCCACTCTACCTGCATGGAAACAGGAGGCAGGCATGAATGGTCGATCAACTCAATAAAGGTTCAATCTGACAAGTCGTCGGGCCAAACAATCACTTCTCCCCTCCTCGCGCCCGCGTTGCATATGCGCTCTCCCATTCTACCTGCATTGAAAGAGGAGGCAGGCATGAGTAGGCGAGCAATCCTACAAGTCGTCGGGAACAGTGCCGGGAATATGTCCCAAGAAATGTGTCCGTAAACTTAATTCATGACCGGCCCCGTGCGTAGCACGGGCTTCCTCTAGTTAATTATATTCTTTGTTACTGCAGATGTTTCCAACAGTTTCCGATGATTCCACTGCGCTGAAATCCCCAACTACAGCATTCGTTTTACAGTTAAAAGTCACAGTGCGTTAGAGAGCCAGTACTTTATTTAAGAGACGGATATTTCGGTAGAGATTTTGAAAGGCGTTGATCTCAGTGGATGTGTGAGAAACGTCGATGTAGCGTAATCATCCTTGGGCCGAAGACGCGCACCCATCAAAAAAAGCACTACAGAACAACAGTGCATTGTACTCAACAGTTAAGCATGTAACACTTACGCATCAGACCAACCTAGCGACGACGCACAAGCGTGTGTCTAGATAAAGACATTGTCTTCTGAAAGAGAGCTGCAGGCAAGCCAACTACCACGGATGGGATTTGTGTGGATACAAGCGAAGAAAGCGAAATTCATTGCTTGTCTACATTGTTAACAAGGAAAATTGGAAAATTATTTCCAGCGATTTATGTTTATTTATTTATACATTGTTAACAAACAGTACATGAGGAAAGCATGGTTACGCAAAATTATCACGAATTCGAAAATAAAAACGAAATCGTTTAATGCTTAAGGTGAAGTTCAACGAGCCAAAGTCTAAACACAGTAGGAACATTAACAAGCTTTCTTGTAAGATTTCAAATTACCACAATGTGATGTAGTGTTTAGTCCACGGGAAACCTTGCTGTTGTATTAAAATATTATATTTTTTTTTACAATTTTTTACTAACGACATCACTGAAAATGGTAAAAAAAAACTAATCGCCATAATCGTCGTTAGGATAACGATCGGAAAATAGGCGACCAGACTGAAAACTACTCAATAAATAAGCAGCAAAATATAGCGATTGTGTTAGAGGTGTGTGGCTGTGTTTATCAGATTTACGTTCATTCCCAGCTTTATTCGACAATCTAAACATAACCAAACAAAGCCATGTTCATTCTTTGTTTAGGTGACACCATTTTTGAAAATTGGGCTCTGTAATTTGATCTACACTGTGCTAAAAACGTACGTATTAAAACAACAAATAAGTATTTCAAATAAGTATTAAAACCCTTGCATGGTTTTGATTTTATTTACGTGTTGAATGGTGGAACACAGAAGTACGATTTCACGTGGACTAAACACAACGTTATAGTAGCTGAAACCGCACAGGAAAACTTACACGTGGTCTTTCCTTGCACACATGTGCTAACGGGGGGGGGGTGGGCAGTGGGCATTGCTCCTTCCCATTTGGAAAAATGCCCTTTTTATGTGTATTTTTTCTACTGACGTTCGCAAAATTAATAAAGAAAATGTTCATGGGCATACCTTTAGGGAAAAATTGGGGCAATAAATTGTAGAGGACAAATGTTTTTACGCCTTTTTTGACTGGTGCATTGGTGCCTGAGAAAACACACAACTATTGTAATCGTGGTCTACAATAGTGGGTGCTTAAAAAAAGTTGACTGAAAAAACTGTTTGTGACCTTTTGCCAGAAGTTTGCACCTGCCTCGTCGACGGTCTGAGCGCATGACTGCTGAGGGCCCCCGCGCACACGGCAGTCAACCCGCGCGGCCAGGTCGCTGCGGCCAACGAGAATGCTTACGGTATATAGCAAGGCGCACTTGGCCGCCGCGGCCAGACATTCGCGGTGGCAACTGTGATCGCGAGCGGCTTGCAGGCAACCATACTAGATCCGTGTTCATTTTTCACCACGTCATCGAGAATTATCAGTAAAAAACCGACGTGGCCGCGCGGCACGTGTCGCCGTGTTTTTTGGCCACGACGACCACTGGCCGTACGACCTGGTCGCCCAGTGCACGGGAGCCCTGAAAGTTTTTACTTCGTTTCAATTAAACCTTGCCTTAAACGTCAACCGAGTACGTTTTAAATTCATGTTTATACTTTTGAGAATTTGGAGTAACTGGTGTGTGGGGGTTGGGGGTGGGGGAGTTATTGATTTGTTACCTCGTGTGAAGGTAATATGACGCGGAGGCAGTTTTTTTTTTTAATTTATTATTATTTATTCTCTATTTTGCAAACAACTGCCTGTAAGTGTAATTTGAAAGCAAAGTTTAAAAATATTATTTTAATTGTAAGAAACTGCATTTCCAATGGTTCAATCAAATATTTTTCATTTCCTAGAAATGAAGACGAAAATGTAATTTGTTTTCAAATCTTCTGGCAAGAGACGTCATTCCGCGGTAAATATTTTTCAGCTAACAAGAGAAAGGAAACACGCGTCTGTTTGCGTGGACTAGCCTATGTTCTTGCGGCTTTTTTTTTCTCAGTATTTATTTTTTATATTTTTTTTACACTGTGTTAGTTTTGCTTTCGTCTTTATTTATCAACTGTGTTTAAAGAGCGTAATCGGTGCAGGTTTCTGGGAAAACACCATTGAAGATTAAAAAAAAAACATGTTTTGAACTTAAAATTCTATTATTATTGAAAATCGAAATCGCTCAAAAGTCATTCGAGCTTGATGTCTAGACTTTTGTATAAATAAATAATGGCAAGGCCAAAGCGTTTGAAAGAAAGTAAATGAAAGGTTTTTTTTTTTAGGGAAAAAATGTAATCGCTGATTTCAATAAAAGAAGAAAAAAACACACAAAGTCTGCATTTCCGGCCGACAACAAACTCTAATTTCCTTCTCACATGGAAATGCAAATTCCGAAAATTTAAAACGACAATAATAAACTTAACTTGTTACAGTTTTAGCTACGACCTTCTGTTAAAGTTAAATCTTCCCCAAAGTAAAAGTTGTTTAGACTGCCAAGCTCTTCGGGCATTTGAAGTTGTGATATCAAACGCCAAGCTCTTTTGCCAAGTTAATGACACCAAGTAACAATTCGAGCGCTATTAACGAAAAAAGACAGGAAAGCAAGACTCACAAGAAATAACTAAGTACAGATGCTAACCTATTTATACGTTGCCTTTTGGACTTCTATGTCCTGGGTTCGATTCCCCGCTTAGGCAGTCTGACATAAAAGTCCAAAAGGCAACGTAAATAGGTTTGCATCTGTATTTAGTTATTTCTTGTGAGCCTTTGGCTTTCCCGTCTTTAATCCTTATTTCACGTTTAAGTGTTCCATTCGTTTCACTTGGAGGATGGCGCGGCAAATAAGCGTCCCTCCAGTGGCGATTGGAAAGTGTTTGTTTATCTGTATATATGCACGTGTTAAATGCTGCCTATGGACGTTTCCTTTTGGTCGTGTCAGTAAGGCTCAGCGGTAGGACCTCGGCCTTTGGTTTCCAAGGTCCTGGGTTCGATTCCCCACTCTGACAGTCTGACATATAAGTCCAAAAAGCGACGTAAATAGGTTTGCATCTGTATTTAGCCATTAATGAAAATCTGAAAATTGCTTGCTGCCCAATTTTCAAGGATTTCATTTAAAGATTTAAGCGGTGGGATTAACTTGACGAAAGGGCTTGGCGTTTGATATCACGACTTCAAACGGCCATAGAGCTTGGGCAACAGAGGTTTTGGAATATAATTATAACATCTTTTCGGTCTAAAGCTTTCGTCTAAACGATTGCGTGACGAAAAGCCGAAAATACAGTTTCACGGTTTCAAAATTGCGAATGTTGTCCTGCTCCATAAACACACACACGGACACACACACACTCACACAAACAAACAGCTCATCAGACAAACAAACACACAATATCCAAACACAGTCGAGTATCCGTACGTTTTTTTTTTTTCATCAAGCAATTTAAACGAAACAGGAGTATGGTGTAAAGTCTTACAAACGCAATCCCGTTTATGTACCCTCAATTTGACGTTAATCGCGAACCATACTCTTGTTTCGCTGAATTGCTAGATGGAAAAGAACCGCAGGGTATTCGTCCTCGCTCATTCACTCGCAAGGCCACCTAGTACAAACTCTGATTGCAAATACTTGATTTTTAGCATTTCGAAAAGTAAAGGAAATGCAGTAGAACCTCGATTATCCGAACTAATTGGAACCGAAGAGTGTTCAGATAATCGAAAATTCGGATAATCCAATTTATGTGGAAAATAACAGTGGAAAATTATTTTCTTTTCTGAGTTTTAGTGTTTGTGAACAAACGAAAAATTTGCATGAAAATTACTCCAGGAACATAAATAATGCAGAGTCAATACTGAGTCAATGCAGAGTCAATAATGCAGTCTCTAAAAAAACAAAAAAATTCTGAATATTTTGCAAGAATGGGAGTTTGGATAACAAGGGTGTTTGGACAATGGATAATCGGGGTGTTTGGATAACCATGGTGTTTGATAACCAGGGTGTTTGGATAATCAGGGTGTTTGGATAACCAGGGTGTTTGGATAATCGGGCTTCGGATACGCGAGGTTCTACTGTAGCCGGATAACATTCCTTTTTTAACTGCTAAGGTTATCTCGAGATGGAGATGGACAATTTTTCTAGGATCTTTTACAGGCCACAGTCGACATGAGTGCATTTCCCGGGTCCTTGTCTTTTCGGATTCACTGGGGTTTGCTGCGACCAGGATTGAACCCGGGAAATAGCATTTCGTAGAGAAGGTTGACGTGGTTAAGACGGGCAATAAAGTTTAATTCTCTTTTTTTTTTCTCTGTAGGCACAAAGAACTCTGCAGTCCACCTCAACCACGCTGTTTTGAGCATTTGTGAACCTACATTACAACAAGAGTGGTTCATTACTGATGTCGTTTCAAAGGATCTAACAAACGCAGATTTTGGAATCTTTTTTCTTAACCACTGGATTCCCTGCAGGTAATAAATAAATCGAAACCAATAGATAGTCTTAATCTTTATTTCCAAAACTGAAAAAAATTGAGCTGCTAAGCATGTAATTGAGTTGTGAAGATCGCACTTACTAGGCCGAGCGAGTGGTGTTGTAATGTACGTGTTTTTTGTTGATTTGTAAAGTTTAATTTGGAATATTTCTCGTAACCACTTTACCTACACGATTTCTGCCCAGTGCTCCAAGCACGAATCCAAAACGGATCAGTACGCGTGCATCTGGATAGCTGGTCCACCATGCGCGAAATTTGGCGTATAAATGATAAATGAAGCGGCAGCATTTTTTCAAAAAGCGTGAAATCGACAGTAATTGTGTTATTTTTACCATTTGTACTTATTTTCTGCATTATTTTCATGTAAAGAGCTTTGGAATATTATGGCAACTGTTTTAGTACTGTTCATGTAGTTCTCGGGGCCTCTGACCCTACATCTCGGGCTCCCTTGTTGCCGTTAACTAAAAATTGGCTCAGCCAACCAACGAAAGATTCGTATACTCCAAAAATAGTTGAGGTATACATTCAAGTCTATTCTTCTTACCTTTCTTATCCATGCATCTTCTTCAACTACGGGATTCTCCTGCTCTGCAAAATCTGCCTGCACGGATTAACATCATTATCGATTGATGATCTTGAGTCCTTATACTCTAACAGTTTGTAAGTTTGTAAGTAAACAGGCCGGATGGCCATACTGGTAAGCTCAGAATAAACACAACTTCAGATATAACAGCAAAGTGAAAACACCAATTAGAAAACAAAAAACGAACTCGTTTGATGTTTAAGGTAAGGTTTAACTAATCCGAAGTCAAAACAGCAAGGGAACACAAATAAACTTTCCAGTAGGGTTTCATATACCGCAGTGCTTCTGTACTGTTTAGTCCACGTGAAACCTTAATGCTGTATTCACGTGTTTACAGTTTTTACTTTAGAACACGATTGGTCTGATAGGTTCATTCTACTTAGTTAAACGACATTGCTGAAAAATCGTAAGAAGTCTTAAATGTGCAGACCTACAGAATAAGCAATTCAGGGTTGGTGCGACTCTTTCAAAAACTGGAAATGTTGTTGAAAATAAAAATGAAATACCACAGTCCTGAAGTCTTGAATACGAAATCTTGAAAAACATGTATGTAATAGAATGGACGGAAAGGAAACGACTTGACTTGAATAATGCTGAAAAATTTAGCCCCGAAAGTAGTCGAGTGTGTAGCACTATATTAATCTTAACAACAATTTTGAAAATTGGGATATGCTTGCAAGGTACACAATTTTTTTTAAATGTCGCCTTCGAATATGACGTCATTTACGACCTGCCTCTAATTCGCCGCTCTCAAGGTTTGGTTTTGCACAAGCGAACCCCGAAAATCCTATAGAGCAGTGGCATTTGCTGCCATATTGGTTTTGGAGGGCGTAACTACAAGGTGCACTACATAAAAATGGAGGGAAAAACAACGGAAGATCGGATTTCTTAGGATTAAAATAACGTTGTTTTCTCCAACAACAAAAATCGCGCGGTCTAAGATATCACTCTTCATAGCATCGGCTTCAGTATGACGTCCTTCTGTTTCTCTCTGCAGTGCCCCTTGCAGCTATGCAGCTACTGCATAGTGTCACTGCTCTGTATTACAGTGAAAATAAACTCAACTCAGATGCCAACCTATTTACGTTGCCTTTTGGACGATTATATCAGACTGCCTGAGGGGGGAATCGAACCTCCGCATTTGGTTCCAAAGGTCGAGCGTTCGACTAACCGCTCAGTCATTCTAACATTTTGTCCTACCCTTCTGCGGGGAAGGGGGGGGAGGGGGGAGAGAGAAATGAGTTGCATGCAGTGGTTGTTGATCAACCAACTTTGTAACTCTTCAACTCGCTTCTTACAGCCAGAATTATTGAAGCATAATTTATTTTAGTGCATGGTGAGTTTGATGTGTGCATCAAATCGCAATTAAGCGCGTAGATACCGATCAATAAACATCTTTTTTTTCTTGTGTTCTATTACCTACATGACATGACAGAGAGACCTAAAAATAGACATGTAAACACAGACACACTAACATGTTACGGAACGAATGAACTCACTCAGAAAATTCATGCGAATTATGCAAAATTTTGTTAGCAAGTATAACCGCCTGCGACCAACCAACCAACCAACCACCCAACCAACCAAACCGACTCCCCGACAACATCCAAGGAGAAAATTTGGACCGGTTGTTTATTGCTCAAAGCTGCTAAAATGTCGGAGTTAGTGAACCGTTCTGCCCGATTTGCGTGTTACTCGCGAATTTCAAGTGTACGATCCAAGCTTAACCTTGTGTACTGCAGGTTAGGGGGTTTAGGATTCGGGGCACAACGCACTGCACGTGTTGTGAACAAACAGCCCTAAAGGCAGGAATGCTCGCCACGCTTCCCCGTTTGTTTGTGTTGGCGTTTAAAAACAACAACGAACAACACGACAACGCGTAATTCATCGTAACGTGAATCGGATTAAGCATTCAGAACGTTTCCTCCATGGGTGGCAGAAGGGTCTTTAGGTAGCACAACTCAGCAACAGGCTCGTTTCCCAACAGCAACACCGATTAAAACAGGCTCGGTAACTAAACAATGAAACCCTTGCTAAATTATTGATCGAAAAGCACCGTTTTCTTCCCGCTAAAATACCATGTTTTCTGAAATAAACGCACAAAATTTCGACAATCAGTAAAAAAAAAAAGACACTTTCCCTATCGTCGCAGTTTCGTTTTTCGGGTTCTTTGGGGATAAAAATTGTTGAACACGAGGTTAAATCTCATACAGGCATCCCAAAAATGGATGTAACACCGATTAAAGGTGCCTGCTTACCGTATGACATGTTGCAGCATCTACCGCTGTCTATCATTATTTAGTTCTATGTAGCACTTGATTTCAACAAGCGATGGAATGCGCAAAGAAATTTCTTTTTACACAGCAAACAATTCACGTGCCTCCTTAATTACTGAATGTAAAGTTGGTGCGTCCACCTGCACCAGAGAGCAAGCGGTCAAGGTTAACGGCATCACTGTCGCTAGATGGCGCCCGTTTTGTCGGTTGAAAAGCTGTGTTTAAAAATTGTCAACGTATAGAAAAAAGCGCCCGTGATGTCGCTAGGCTTAACTGTACCGCTTGATCCATGGTGCACGTGGGCGGACCAACTTTACGCTCAATAATTAAGGAGGCTCGTGGTTTGTTTGTCGTGTTAAAAAAAAATTATTTGTGTGTTGCTTTACCTGTTGAAAGTAAGGGAAAGACAGAAATAGAAAACGGCAAACGGCTGTAGATGCTGCAATCTGTCAGTTGGTGGCAATCCCCCTTTAACGAGAAAGTAAACACCAAGTAAATCGTACCGTTAACAATCCGCACTCCTCCCTTTAGCCGTAGTCTAGGAGGTACGACGTTCGGTGTACGTTTATTTGGGCTTGCAAACCACGGCTGGGAGTACGGGGCTTCACCTAGCTGGGGCTCGAACGTAGGAGGACATCCTCGTACTTCGAGTGCTGGATTCAGTCTGTTCCTTTTGCCACCAGTCCACTTCCTTATATACTCGGTTATATCCGGTTCGTGGATAGCTGATTTTAGTGAGGTCGTGAGTCAGTCACTGGCTGGCCTAGTATAGCCAGCTGGGATCTGGCTCTGGACCACTGGATGCAAGGTGCACCATCACCAAATGTAACATGTATGATGAAAAGTTGACTCACCGATTTCACTAAAATCGAAGGATGGAGCTTGTTTCCAAGATTCAGTGGTTTATCTGACTGACACTTTACTCGGAATATTACCTAATATATCCTAGGCTTTAACTACTCAACGTTGTTTTCCACAGCAATACTTAGGTAATGCGGGGAAGCTCTAACCTATTCATATTATAGATAGGCAGTGGGGACAGCAACATAAACTAGCGGTCCAGACCTTAGAATGACCCCCACCCCCCGACCATTAGTCCGCCCGACGTTAGAATATGGCTCTGAATTGTGGAACCCTTACCTGAATATTCAGCCAGGTTCAGGCAAGAGGCGGAGTGGAATGGGAGCCCTTACCCACAAACAACGTATTGAAGCCTTCGATTTTGAAGTGTTGGAGGAAACTGACCATTAATGTTGTTACAAATTTGCTGTTGACCTCACTCACTGTGGCCCTGATCCCCTTACTCCTCAATAAGTCAGGTCTCTTCGTGGACACTCCCTCCAACTGAATTCGGCCAGACCAAAGAAAAAGTAGACACCATTTTTTTTTCTGCCAAGGGTTGGATATAATTGTAACTAGCTTCCACCTGAAGTCGTTATGTTACCTTCCTTAAACTATGTTAACAGACAACTTCGCACCCGACCATTGTGAAATTTTGCCCACCTTTATTTTTAGTCTTTTATCGCAAATTTCTGTAAATTCTATTGGTGAATTTTCTGTAATTGTTGTGCTTTTTTTTTTTAAGGAACGGTGCAAGTGGTGTTTCACCCATTTCTGTCTGTTTCTATTTAGAATCAATATCTTCGGTGTCTATATACATATTTGGCTTCTGAAGATGCATCGTTTGGGATCAGACCATTGCAGGGATCATGACCAGAGCCAATCAGTAACAAACGCTTTAATAATGCTGGCGACTAGAGCCGAGTTGAATAGTTTTAAAGTTGGTTAAGTAACAATCATTCAGTTTCCCTCCACTGAAAAAGCTAATTACTTCCCTAAAAAAAAACTACTAGGGATTCCAAGGGAGGTGGGGCAGAAATAGCGGGAGGGGGGGTGGGGGGCACGGGAGGAGACAGAGGGTACCAGGGGGGCTGCATGGGCAGGGGGGGGGGGAATCTGACCACAATGGAGAATGTGGAGAGGGCAGGGGGGCTCGCAGGAGAGGGTGCGGAACCGTTTTCATTTCATGCTCACCAGTAAAGTATTTGGCTCACGCTTGCCAGAACTGTGGGGCAAGGTAGCTTAATGGTTAACACGACCATTTCATGTGCAAGAGGTCTCGGGTTCGATTCTGACCTCAGCCACCCCTGGTATTTTCGGGAAGAGAAGGGCCCTGTGATGCCTCGTGCTCATGTCGATTGTAGCATGTAAAAGACCCTAGATATTTCCGATTGAAAATACCTAGCGAAATTGCCCCTCTCTCCTTCAGGCGCCATGGCTTCGGCTGGGAGCACGGCAAACCAACAGCTTGCCAGAACTATAGCTAGGCCGGCGGAGGGTCTGTCGGGGCACAGCTAGTTTTTATTATTACCCATGATGTCAAAATACAATTTTTGTACACTCACTGTGAACCCATGAAACTAAAAACTCTCCAACTCCCCGCATCAAAAGGTAATTTCAGCCGTATAATTAGAATTTTTCCCCAGTTTCCTCAATCTCCAACTTAAATTCAAACTTGATCCATCCCGTTGCTACTTAGTTTAGCAGTCACCAACTTAACAAAATTTTACCGAAACTTATAAATCCAAATTCCCCCAAGTAAGCCTAATGCCGTTATCGTTCCATTTAAGGCCTTAAGCCGAGGTTAGTGTCGCCCAAGAACTTCAGGCGAGCCAGAGCACACTATCGCTCAAATGTTATATTAAACCAACACCAAAACTGAACCACGACTTCAAGCCTTGATCCATCCGTTAAGGTAAATTTGGAATTCCTGCAACCCCTTGACTTCCACCACGGCACATTTTAGAGCCTGTCCCTTAACTGTGGGGTTGGCATTGGGGCGGCTCCCGGACGCACTAATTATCCCCTACAATATCTGTAAATAAAAATAGTTAGACGTTCCCAAAATGCGGATCTACCACGAAGAGAGGGGGAGCCAGGTTTCAAGTGGCGCTAAGTAACAATTTTGCTTTTTTTGTGTGTGGTCATTTCGTATTATCGATCTGTACAGTCGGGCCAAGGAGTCAGCCAGGCGTTTGTAGTCGTGTTGCAAGGAAAGTGGCAATTTGTTGTAAACAAGGGAGCCGGCCTTTCTAGAACCTACTAACACACGAATGAAAAGAAGGACAGCAAGGCAGACAGACGGGAATGTCAAGAAACAAAAACTTCGCCTGTCGCATCGGAGCGACGAGGAAACTTAGAAGCAAACCAGAAGCCGTCCGTTCCGGTTAAATCACACCTCACTTTCACTTTGCCGCCATAGCGTTCGGGTGACAAGAAAAGGAGGGAAAAGCGGCTGTTCGCTTTGAAATACGGAAAAAAAATTTGCGTTGCGTATATGCTTGAACGATTAGCAAGATGGATGTGACTTGTTGAGTTAGGCGTTTAGCACTACCGGTGTATTACAGCGCCTTATTTTAGAAATAAGCTGGCAGGTCACGGTACAATATATCAAAGCTATCACTTATTACCCTACTTTCATGCCAACCATTGTTAAAACGATGCTGTATAAATTCCGTATTCGCACGGCTGCAACAATGCTCAACAATGGTTGCATGAGTATTCTGCATACTTATTCTACGCACTTGTTTTGCACACATTTAGAATTCTTACAAATTCCCCGTCCCCTCCTCCTGCTTTCCCTCTATCTCCTCTCTCTCTCCCGTCCCTCCTCCTGCTTTCCCTCTATCTCCCCTCTCTCTCCCGTCCCCTCCTCCTGCTTTCCCTCTATCTCGCTATTGCTTATCAGCGCTTTAAGAGTCAGGGTGCGTTTACACAGCGACTCGCCTTTGCATTCTCGCAGCTAGAACTCAATCGCGATGGCAAAGGTGACATTGCCATGGTAACGACGCTAAGTGAATTGGCTAAATCCGACATCGTTTGAGTTAATACTTGCAGTCTTACAATCCGTGCCAATAATATAAAGAATTCCTCATGGCGAAACAATTTTCCCAAACGCTTGTGAACTCACGTTATTTGCTGTTTTCGTTGCGAGGCGGCACACATAAAACCGCCACCATGTTGGAATTTGAGGTGATTTCTAGCTTCTAGCTGCGAGAATGCAAAAGCGAGTAGCTGTGTAAACGTGCCCTCAAAACGCTTTCCTAAAGCGCGAGCCCGTGCTCCGACCCTTTCCATACTGAAACACGGGGTCGGGAGCCGACATCTTAAGTCCCGACCTCGAGGAGGACACGAAAGTCGGGGTCGGGTCCGCAGTCGATTGTGGAAAGGTCAGCGTCGGGTGCGGGCCCGGGCCCGTGCCGGGTCTAGACTCTTTTCCCAGTGTGGAAGGGGTATAATAGTCCAGTGAGAGTTCAATAGAATAACGGTATTGTCGTTGCCATGGTTGTTTGGCTACCTGAATGGCATCATTTGGTTAATAGTGTGAAGTCTCTCATCAATACGTGACAATACGACAAAGAAAAAGTTTTCCTGAAACAAAAATTGTTTTCATCAATTTTCGAACACTCAATGGAGGGTTTTGTGGCGAGTCGCAAAACCCAAATCGGCGCTATGTTCCTATTTCTTATTATTTATAACTTCCAGCCGTGAAAGTTGGACCTGCGTGGCGAAGTCAAGGCGCAAAATGTGGTTTTCTTAACAGGGGTGCCCGTTCCTCTGTCAAATTAGTGCTGCGTGCAAAACTGACTCAGACATTGATTAATATACACGCTAGTACGTCGCCCGACAAGTTAGCTGGAAAAATCCAATAATATTAATTAATAAAGTACCCCCTGTATAGAATTCATGGGTATGCATTTCGAGTGCCCCTGGTACGCCAGATGTTTGAACTGTTTTCTGTCTTTTATTTTTGCAGGAGAAATGCTATTCGTAACTGATAATGTATAATGATCGTGGAAAGGGCCATTCCACTCACCCTTAGCTTCGTTATCGTCAGACTTCTCTTGAATCCCGCCTCTTAAAAGGAGCGCCACAATCATCGTTATTACGTTTTTGGCGGTCTTCCTTTCTCAATTGACACGTCTTGACTTCTCGAACCATCGTTATCGAGGCAATTTGTAGAGGTCTTGCCGTTTTTTTTCTTTTGCGTTTTTTTTTTATCCGACTTACTCCTTCACCGAGTTACGAAACGGACGGCTGCAAATCGTTGGTCCTGAAATGGTACAAGGAAAACGTGAAGCATCTAACACAATACACGTCCTTCCAAAAGAAAAAAAAGGCATTGATTCCGTTTTCACCCGACTCGGAAAACAAGACAAACGTGCCTATTCAAGCGTATCTGACTGACGACGCCATCTTGTGGCTGGTGTTGTCGAAAAAAGAGTGCTTCCATAAAACGCTTGGTTTGATCCGTTTGAAGCCTTTGTGACCCTTTGACGTTTTTTTTTTTTTTTTAACAATAGGAAAGGAGACGTGTGTGAGGGGAAAACGCCAGAAAAACGTTTCGGGAGATGGGGGAGGGTGGAGTGGGAGGCAGCAACCGCTTAAATCCTCTTGGTGACCAGCCAGGCAAAAGAGGAGCTTTACAAAACCGATGTAAGTAGGCTTAGCTTAAAAGTTGCGCTGTTTTTTATATTTTCTCTCTACAGCTCAAAGTTTGTTCCTGCATGAATTATGTACGTAGAGTTTGTTTGTACAAATCCCTTGCATGCTACGAAGATTACGGCCTATGCAAGATCAATTTTTCCCTAAACGATCTTTCTCGTACGGTTCACAGATGCCATCTCGTGTCTCATTGGGTTTAGTTAGATCCACCCAAAACCATTGCTATAAGAGAAGCCGCCAAGTTTCCAAAAAAGGGTCGGCATTTGAAGGTAGTTACATCATTCAACAAGGGAAAGGCCGCCAAGGTTAATCCTGCTAGCCAAGTTAATCGCACCAACTAATAGTTCGAAACAGGGTAGATCAAGTATAGGTAGTGACGCTTTTCTAAAAACTGGGGGTAAAGAAACACCTGCTGCTACCAACGGCACCAGAAGGCAACACTTGTCTGGTCTGCGTAGGAGGCGAAACTTGAAATAAAAAATGGCGGCATCTTTGCCATGGTCACTATGGTAATAGCGACAATACCTGCGGAAACAGACGAACTACTCGTGCGTGAGCAACATCCGAAGTTGAAGAACTTATTCTGTGTTCGTTTCAAACTGTATACAGTTCGTTACACTAAGCGTAAACCACGGAAGAAGCTTCAGCCTGAACGACCGATGAGTAACGCTTCTCGAACGTTTTCGGAACGCAAAACTATGCGTTATACTCCACTCGTAATGACAAACCGATTTAAACTTGAATGTTGCATTTAAAAAATAAAGCTTGCCCGTTCAGTTCTGATCTTTCTTAAAATTATTTTAATCTCCTAATCTGACTTAAGGTATATTTTAAGCGATTAATTTTGTATTCTTATTGTGGTCGACTTGTTTTAGTGACGCTAAATAGCTCCCCGTGATGCTTAGCGCTTCCTGTTAAACAAGCGCTTAGCCGTAGACCAAATCCTCTGTGTTAAAGGACTTGGTGGGCGGTTGTAGAGTTCCAGAAATGATCAAGCGTAGTTAGTAATTTTTTGTTTTATTTTGTTTACATTTTCGAAGAGAGTTGGGTTGGGGGCGTTTATTGCGATAACCTAACAGATACAATTTTAACATTGAGGATTTGGTCTGCGACTAAGCGCTTGTGCCCGTTACTTGACGACAGCGCCCTCTGGCGGTAAATCGCTGAAAGCAGGTACTTGTTTCGGACCAAATGTTTACCGTTGTGAGAGAAAGAGTGGCACTACCTATTCATCTACCCTGGTTCGAAAGGTAAATGAAAACTAGAACATGTGCTACTTGTGGTAGCAATCTTCGCGATTTCATTTACGTCCAAAGTATTATTCGGCGCGATGAACTCGTCTAATTGAACGAGTATAAAGACGGAAAGCCAAAGGCTCGACAGGACTTAAAATACGGAGGCAAACCTACTTGCGATGCTTTTTGTGCTTATACATCACACTGCCTGAGCGGTGAATTGAACACAGGACCTTTGAAACCAAATGCGGAGGACCACTGATGTCCTATACGGCTGCGTCAGTATGGCTTAAGGCCTCTACCCGCATGAGTGTATACGTTGTTTACGTACTGTGCGTAGGCAGTCATTCCCACTTCAGCGTTGATCCTTGCGTCGACAGGACAACGGCAGCCAATAGCGTAGCACATGGTCCAGCAACAAACGAGCCCACACAATAACTAAAATCGAACATTTTGATTATTGTAATCAAAAAAGGCTATTGTGCATTTAAACAAAGAGCTGGCATGCAACTGTCTTCAAAGAAATAAATAATCGAGGAATGAGAGACAAATTAGCGGCCGAACCGGGTAAACAAATGCGTATCCAGCGACCGAGCAAGGCCGTTGGCAAACGATCGGTCGGCAATCACCAGCTAAAATTTCTAAAACTTAAAAGTTTAACTCTTGTCCACGTAGTTTTAAACCCATGTTATCGCCAAATGTTATAATTTTGCACCACGTCAACATATTTGTGACTCGATAATGTGTCCTGAATTTAAGAACACACACATTATTCACTGCGATCGGCGCATATCGCCGAGCGAAGACCAGGCGCCATGTTGGTACAGCGTCACGTGCATCCCTCTTTGTGATTGGCCAACGCGGGGCTGAGCGCACGTCTCATTAATAATTCGATCTCTGCGAGAAATCTGAACGTTTACGTACCAGCGTCTCAGCGTTGCGTCGCGCGAAGCCTGGAGGGCATGGTTTCCATGACAACGACCCTACGTAAGTGTAGACATAAGCGTAAGCGCCAGTATGGGAATCCGCTTTGAGCGGTAGGCCCTTGGCATTTGGTTTCAAAGGTCGTGGGTTCAATTCCCCGCTCACGCAGTCTGACATATAAGTCCAAAAAGCAACGTAAACAAGTTTGCACCCGTATTTATTTTCTTCGCATATATACATGCATATATTGTGGCGACTCCTTGACTTGTGGAGTTATTTCCGCGCCAAGACTACAATTCCTGTTATATCATCTGCAACATCCTGCAACAATGGCCTAACAACGCGGTATGCAAGACTTAAAGGTACATGCATCCCAGTTGGCTTTCCTGTATGACTCAGTTTTGCGACATTAATAATGTTAAACGTACGTAAATGTTACCAACATAATCATTTTCGTGAATTTTCTTTCGTACGAGATGATTTTACGACCTTAAAGCAACATCCAGCCTGCCTTATAACCTTCCGCCTGCCTCACAACACCCACGCGACGATTACATCTGTGTATATTTACCACAGCTAAGGTCAACTGAGACGGTAGCTTCGTTCCTCGCAGCGAAAAACGTAGCTACTGTCTCAATTTGCATTGCGCCTAATAGTCCAGCTAGCGTGAACCCATTGATTGTGTCGTCAAACACCGGAATGATTCTTGTATTTTAAAATCTCAATGTATAATTTTCTAGACTATGTCTTTTAATTTACCTTCGGCGATCTATTGGATTAATTAATTTTAAGTTTAACGGCATTAGCCTCCTAGATTTTTGATCTCGTAGTAATTACTAGCAAACGATTAAAATTAATACTGCGCACACACAGACAAAACTTCCAAGGTCATTGTAGGCGCGCGAGGCATCATTTATGTTCGGGACGAATGTAAATAAAGTTAGTAAAATTCAACAGAAAATCTCCTAGACGCCACATTTTAAAACGGATTGTTAGCAAGGGAAAGACTAACGGTAAGGAAATACATCTTTGGGGCCGTACTTGATGTGGAGGATCGAGAAAAACGGCGCTGGGAGGTATACCCCTTTAACTCTAACCTGTGTCATGGTTTTTCGATCAGCGTCTTTTAGGTCTTACCCAAAAAGACGCTGATCGAAAAACCATGCCTGCGTAAATGTTGCAAGCGCTATTCTCAACGGGTCGCAAGACACACCGGAAGGATTTATGTCCCTTTAAAGGAAATACATATATAATCAATATATTCGAGCATCCTGCGGGAAGTAGCTTTGGCAACATTTTCATAGCCAAACCGTTTCTCACGAGGGAAAAAATAGAAAAATGAATGTCTTTGCAACATTTACACGCATCCTGAAGTAATGTTGCAAAACTGATCCATACAGGGAGGAATGTACCTTTAAGCCAAACCATTGTGGCAGGGATGTATACAACACAGTTGAAGTGCAGATTGATGCATCAACCCATCGTGTCCCCACGTGCTGAGTGAAGTTTAGGCTTTCTCCCCGAGATCCAAGGTTTTTTCTCCCCCCCCCCTCCCCACCGAACCTCCCGCCAACATGTCCACCCACTTCAGAACTTGTTCCGGCCACCTTTAACTTGAACAAACCATAATTTCTCTTTGAGGTTAAATTAATTATATTTAACCGGCTTATCCTGTCTACCGAATGGGAACTACACTGCATCCAAGAGGTCAGAAATTCTACTGCATCTTTTAAAGTAATCTTGTTTTATTTCCCAAACGCTCAGAAATTTTCATTAGGTTCACGTTTTAACTTCTACTAAACCTAAAAGTCGCCCTGTCCCCGCAATTCAGGTGAGCCTTTGAAATAAACGAAACCCACAGTGCAGGGTTTTTGTCGTCGGCTTTTAGAGAGGAGGATCTTAAGCCATTTTTAACGCGCCCCCTCTCATGACTACCTGGTATTTCTTCTCTCCCTTTGTCTTGTTGCCCATAATCTCCACTTTCATTTAAACTACGCTCGGTGTCAGAGGTTCACAGCCCTTCCGTTGTCCTACCGCAGTTTCTGTGGTGAACTTGCATATTATTATAATAAACCCACCTTTCCATTATTTAAACAGTTTCTGGGGCAAAAGCAAAGCTTACTTTGAAATGGGAATGGATTTTTAAACGTTATATTGCACAATTTTAGGAACGAAACCTGAAAAACGTATTTACGCTTTCGTTACACAAAAGGGATAACGTGGAAAGGAGGGATGCAGTGTTATACGTCTGTAATCTTAGGATCAGACGTCTGCGGTTAATAACACTCTTCCAGATTTTATGTCACCATTAAAACAAGCGTGCTTTTATACTTTTGTTCTATAGCGAAGTTTCGGTAAAACTTTCTTTTCCCGAAGCTGAAGTACTTTGTCTTTCAGCTTCCTTAGCAGATTCCTTCCAGCTTTACGAGCTTTTACGCGAATTGATCGTGTCTTTTCTCTTGTCTCCTTTTGTTTCTTTTTGTTTGGTTTGGTTCCCATGGTCTGTAATCAAACCCGTCTGAGAACGTCAACACTGCTTTTTTTTTTTATTGTTGCGGTCGATACACGTTTTTTTCCCCCTTAGTGTGTGTTTAGTATGATTGGTTGGTCGAGAATGAAGAGGAGGAAGTGGGAAAGTAGCAGTTTATGATCGTCCACAAGAAGGGAAAATTAATTACTATGGATGTAAAAAAATATATAAACACACACACACAAAAAAAATTCAGAAAAATCCCCAAATTTGAAAATAATGTAAACTAAATTTAGAACACTTGGAGAAAAAAAGGAAAAGTTAGTTGAGAAGAAAGAAAAAAATTAAACTGGTAAAAAGAAAGGATCAACTAAATCACTAGTAACACTTAGGTTAAAAATCTTACCGATTTGTGAAAAAAAATTGTTAACGGACAATGTTCTACAAGATGGCCGCCGAAACTGCTGCTGTGTGGTTGATATTAGTTAGCGCCGGTACACACGTGCGGTCGCCGCTGCTGTACCGCATTTGCGGTTTGATTTACGTGCCATCTGTTGGATACTGCACACGTACCTGCGGCTTCGTTGCGTTACCGCCCGCCGCTCGGGCGGTCGTTTTGCACCCGAGGTACACGAGGTTAGGAAACTGAACGCGCACATATACGTCACCGAAGCGGCACCGCAGCGTCAACGCGCGTTAATAAAACGCACGTGTGCACCGGCGCTTACACAGCAAAATAATACCAACTGATATGCGCTATATTGCTCCCCCCCCCCCGGAAACACTTTCTAGATAACACGATCCGTGACCAGGGTCGGACTGGGCCGTGTGCCATTCTGACAGTGGCAGATGCGCCATTGAGAATAGGCTCCCTGGCGACCTACTTTTTTTTTTTATTAACATATTTTTAATATTATCTTTTCTTTATTTTCTTTACATATCAGTTGAGAAAGGGGGGGGGGGGATACACGGTAAGGACGTAACTAAATAAAACGTTAATATTGTTAAAACACATCACATCGTTCGAATCGCATAGACACATTCACAACACGGATGACGAAACATTCTTCCACGCCGTCACTATCGCTTCTTTTGTTAACTTTGACGTTCTAAATTATATTGTGTGCCCGGCGGATATTGAGTCCTGCAAGTATTTTGTGAGCGACTACGTCTTCCTGGATGGGGTGGCTTTAATCGATGGCCGCCATTGTTTTTGTAACCATCTTGGATATCAACAAGGCACACTGATGCTGAAAACGTACAATCGACTATCTGTGTTCGTTCTGCGGAGAACTCAAGATAGGCCGCGGACACTATAGTACAGTTTTTTTTTAGCGTAATGATGAACCTAAAAAAACCTATTTTTTTGCTGAAATTAGTCTGCTTGGGTTGTTTTCAAGTTAAGGTGCTGTGTATCATAACGGGTAGAGAGCTAAACGTTGAACGTTCCATGCTGATACGGAGGCCTCATTTGCAAGATATATACACTTTATACTGTTCAAAGTGTCGGGCACACTTTCCCATTAGGGTTCGCCCATTTCCAATAAAATTTGTAATTAATTTAGTGTATTTACATTGCAAAACAAGGTTACTATACCAACATCGATAGCCAAACACTTTAAAGCTTCAATTCCCCCCCCCCCCGTGCCCTTTTTTGACAGCCGGGCAGATGCAAGAAACTAACCCAGTCCTACCATATCCGTGCTGCAATTCAATCCAAGTGTAGAGAAACATCTCATCTTACCGCGACGGTGTGATAATTTTAAAAATTAGTTATAATTGGTTAAGCTAACTAGCCATATCGTTCGCTTCGTGCACTCTTGGCTTCGATCCATGCTTCGTTTATGTGCTCCCTTTGATTTCAAAAGCATCACTAAATTAACGGACTGATTATTTCGACGCAAACTAATTGCATCGTTGCTCACAGTTCGTTGCCGTATTCCTCAGCAATAGGATTTGGTGAACGATGCGTTTCACCTCCATCATTCAATACAGACGATCTGCTCGTTTCTTTGCACGTTTGTACGTTTACTCCTCTGGAAGTAAGGCACCTACAAACGTGAGAGCAGCGCAAAATGAAAGATTGAGAAAGCAAAGCGAGAAACGCACTGAAAAGGTTAAGTTTATGCAGAAATCGCTCGCTTTGCTAGCACAATTATCCACACCTCCGTGCTTCAGAAACGCGAATCTTTTTACACCCTTTTAAAACTTATGGTCTGCTTTTTCCGTGCATCCAGTCAGTTGGAGCAAAACCAATTTTAAGATCTAAAATGTAGTATGATGCAAAATATTTTTTTGCAACCAAGTTTCTTGCAGGTAAGTTCGCCTGTTCCTGATCGTACTTTGACGTCATGAGCAGTTTTTAGGGCAGTTTTTTTTATCAATTTTGACAGCCATAAACCCAAGTTACAGCTACGAAAATAGGCCTAACGGAAGTGCAATTTAATTATCGTTCATTTGGTCCAACTCCCATCTTTGTAGGTGCCTTGGTTCAAGAGGAGTAAAGGTACACGCATGCTCCCGCACATCGTACGTTTTTAATGATGCAGTTAATAATAATAATAATTTTTTTCATTGCAGGAAACATGCTCGAAGTTCTGCAGAACTTGTGAGAGCAGCAATAAATACGTACAGTTAAATAAATTTACATACAGAGTTACCATATTAGTACTTCGTTATGAAAATATCACAATCATCTTCACTAATCATCTCAATACATCACTTAATACAGAACAGTATATTTACAGTATAATAATAATGATATTTAATAATAATATTTAACATTTCATAATAATAGTATAGAATATTTACAATATACAATATTTACACAAAAACGAAAATTATTTATTTATTTATTTAAAAAATATATAAAACTAAGAAGAAGGCATAACGAACCGGTCATTATATATGGCGGGGGGGGGGGGCTGGGTGAAATTAAAATAAGAACATACAACTCAACGATCCTCCCCCCCCCCCCCCCTCCCTCTTCAAGACCCTGATATAAAGTGCGCATCATATACCTACTGAGCCTGTCTGCAGATAATTTCCTGTAGCCAAGATTAGTGCTGGCCAAATTAAGTAAGTAGTATTCAGCACCGACAAGTTACCACTATTGTAAGGAAACGTGACTAGTTTTTAACAAACAGACACGTTTGGTTAAAAATGTTTTAGAAAATTTTCCATTACAGACAAACGTTTATTTCTTAGTAGATAGACTACTCTCCAAGAAAAAGGGGCGAGGGATATACGTCTAACTGGAAAATCGTATAGTCAGAAGAACGTATACCGTATAACAGTATAACAGAAAGTCGTCTAACAGGATATTCGTGTAATGGAAAATCGTCTAACTGGAAATTCGTATAATGGAAAATAATCTAATGTCCCTGCCTCGCTCGTGCTACCGCGCTCGCTGCGGCTATACATATAACATCAGAAACCGCAGTTTAGACGTTTATCCAGTTAGACGTTTATCCATTAAACGATTATCCATTATACGATATTCCGTTTAGATGATTTTCCATTATACGTTATTCCGTTTAGACGATTTTCCAGATTTTTTATTTATGCTGATATTAGATAATTATCCCATTATACGATTTTCCAGTTAGACGTTCGTCCGACGCCCCAAAGAAGGCTACAGCCATGGGCAAGCTTTAGATTAAATTCCATCGGCAGCTGAACCACACAAGACTTGTTATTTATTTAAGGTCGTTAAGCTTTATATTCGAATTCTGTTACACTTTGCCATTCCCGAACGGACTGTCCCCTCCCCTCTTAGCGGCTTGCAATCAACCCCCACTTTAACCGACCTCTCTCCACTCGCAGCACACCGTTTCCTAAAATCTCCATACCCAACCCATCTAACGCCACACCTATCGTATTTGTTTCTTATTCCAAGTTGTTTTTTCCCCCGTTATTTTCTTATTATTCTCTTCCTTTCACTTCCAAGACTCTTTAGGCCTAAATTGATTTCACTTCTTTTTCTTATTCACCAGTTGTAACACATATCTTCCCCGGAGAGGCATCAACAGAAACTTATCGACACCTAAAAATGGGGCGGTCCAAGATAAGCAATTGGAGGAAATTGAGAGAATCTGGGAGGTCTGGATTGGTATTGGAGAGGGGGGGGGGCGGCCCCCAAGACAGTGGGTGGCCTTTCACTACCGGACCCGATTACCAATCGACCAATCATCGCAAGTCATTACAAGCCAGTTGGTGTTTTTTTTTCCGGTCCCAACCGGGTGTCACGTGCCTTCTGGCGTTCCCTGTAGCCCCATCAGTTCCCAAATCGATCGTTCCCGCGAGGTCCAACCTATCACACCCCTCGAATACTAATGGACTACCCTTGATCTTTCGGTTGGGTTGGGTCTGGTTGGGTGGCTAACAGCAACATACGTGAAATAATACAGAACTTTTTAGAGGTGATGCGTTTTAAAACGATATACCGAAATTAGCAATTTGTTCGCTGTCGAGCAGGGAAAGGCGTAATTCCATTTCAACGGATTTGAGTCAATTACCTACACGTCAATGGAATATCACATCAAGTTGCTTATTCCAGTCCAGACCAATTCCAATTCAAATTCATGACTTAGAGTCAACTCCATCCAAGTCACTGTCATGGTTCAATGCAATTCAAATCATTGCCACGTTCTGAATTTGCTATTTCATGTCAAATCCAATCAATTACTTTTCGTTTGTTATTCTGAAAAATAAAAATCCAGTCCACTAAACCTGTTGATCCAGTCTTAGTTCTAGTCAATTGCCGGTTGATACGGAATTTTTTTAAATCAAGTCCAGCATAAGTTCAGGCAAATGCTGGCAAAATTTAAGATGTTACCGAAAATGTAGACGATTTGGGGAAATTTTGGGGGACTTACTTACGTAAATAAATCTGCTACCGCTATCAATGTTTCCTTATATCAATGTTTCCAAAATAATACAATTATTGCAGCTGAAGTAACACCCGAAAGAAAGAGTTAAATTTGATTAAAATAAACCAATAAGGCATTTATTGCAGCTATTGAGTTTTAAAAACGTCAAAGGTCAAAGGGTTTTAGCGAGCGTTAACCGTACCCGGACCAACAACGGACTTGGAGCAAAGAACATTCCCGCCAACAATAGCTCGCTATACTAGCACAACAATGGCTCGGTTACTAAGGATGCAAATCGTTGTTGTACAAATATGTTCGACGATGGTTTGGTAACAATGAGCTAACACTGTCGCTTTATTGTAACAATGGCTCGTTCACTAAAGATTCAACTCGTTGTTGCACAAACATGTTAGACGATGGCATTCCCGAAGTTAAGCAGCATTGGGCTGGATTGATACTTGGGTGGGTGACTGCCGGGAATCTGGCTGCTGCAGACATAGGGCCTTAGGGCTTCGGGCAGATGACCAGGAGTGGTTAACGCTCGTTAAACCCTTTTTTAGACGATGGCATTCGGCAATAATCCGGTAAGACTTTCGCTTTATTGCCCTCGTCGCTTCTCCACTCGGGGAAAGAGCGAAAATCTTACTACATTGTTACCGAACACCATTGTTTTTCTGACACAAGTCAAAGTTGGATAGTGGCACAAACCTTGTCAACCCTTAGTATGGGTTCCTGATCGTATTAGGTGGGTTCAAGGTCTGAAACAGTTGAGAGAAAAAAATTCAGCCTGTCGAAAGATCTGATGGCACACCGCAAATTTAACTAAGCAAGAATGAAAAAAAAAAAGAAAAGCGATCACTTCTTTAAAGTCGAGCAGTGTAATAGATTCCCTGCCTCTTTTGTTGTTGAATGTTTTCAGCCAAAACACTCCCTCCTGTTGATCGAAGGTGCCAATCTTACAAATGGAATTGGGTTTCCGTTGGGAGTAAGAAAACACCTTTACATCGCATGGGGAAGGGAGGATTGAATCAAGCTAAAAAAAACCGTTTGTGTGGGAGTTTTAAGACGTTGCAAAACACCCCTCAAGTTTAAAATGGCCTACTGGGTAGCACTTTACAAAGAGGAAGGACTATAAGACGAGCGGAACAGCCTTAACGCCATTTCAAACGCAAAAAAGATTTTTTTTAAAATACTGCCCACGTGATACCCACGTGATGAGAATCCCTACAGACAGTCTCCTTTATGCACTTACGTTTCGTCAGAGTGGCATGACCCGGATTCGAATTGGCAACCCAATTCGTCCCTTTATCGATGTGGTCGCTCCTCCACTTGCATAAAGACGGAATTTCGTGTCTAATGGTTTCATCCCTCAGATAACTTTTTTTTAACGTCCACTATTTTATGGTTTGTATTAAAGTAATTGTTTTAAATAATTTTTAGTTAATTTACTACATCAAATATCTTATAAAATTTGTAGTAGTCGAGGTATCAGATTTCACTTTGTTAAATTAAACCTTATTAAGTTTATATTGGTTCTTTGAAGTCTGTCTATTAGGTACTATGGTGGATTGGAAAAAAATTTTCGAGGATTTCCTCATGGCAGGGAGCGGAAAGGTTGCTTTCGGGCATGACTATCACATGAACAAATTTCATGACTTTGTGGTCATGTCTCAAGGTTCCCCAAGGGATTTCAAGTGTAAAATTGTACGGTAATGAACGAAACAGCAAAAAAGGCAACCATTACGATTTGACTGGTTTTAAATTTAATTTTAACATTATCTCATCTGAAAGCCTTAGAGACTAAGAACAGTAAGTAGTAGTTATGGGCCAAAATTACCTAAAAGGTCATTTTGGCCAATTTTCGATGTGCTAAATTATTTCCTAAGTTTTTAAGAAACATACATTTCTTTGTAATTACATCATGTTAACGTAGTTTCTGAAAGAATCGAATGAGAAAATCTTAAAAATTAGAGATTTTTTACAGTCACATCATCATGTTTGCCTTTTTTGCCGTTCCGCCCATTGCTGTACAATGTTAAACTTGAATGCCCTTGGGGCACGTCAAGACGTGACCCCAGAGTGATGAAATTGTTTGTGTGTCTGATAGTGAAGCCCAAATGCAACTTTTCCATACCCTGCCAATCAGGAATTCCAAAAAATAAAAAAGTTTTTTACACTCCTCCCTGTTCGGTAACCCTGTTGCAAATCCACAAAATTGAACTCCATGCCTGTTATGACTGGTGATCAGGGCGTCAAAAACAATTGATGCAAAAAAAATATGTTGTCAAACTGCTTCAAACCTGCTTACAGCATTTAATATCTTTTTTGTTCTTCTTTCTCATTGCAGATCTATTGACAAAGCTTTAAAATCATTTTGAGTAACAAAAGGGATGCATTGAAAAAAAAACCCTAAGGAAACATCATTCAACGCCAACATTTGACCAACTCAACGATTTCTTTGTGCAAATCAGAGAAAAGAAACAATTTTCGCCGCGGTCCACTCACTCAACCCAAGCATTTCACGCCAAAGGAGGAGAACCGTCTCCCTCACCGCCACCCGTCATCCACCACCTCTTCCGTTCTCCTCCAGTTGGCTGTCATTTCCGGTGGTATGGACGCAGCTGCCCTTTTGGAATGGCCTGACTTTCGTGTCTTTCTCTTCCCTACTGCTTTTCCGGTGGTCCATCTGCTGTTCGGACCCACAACTTGGAGGACTACTCCCATGGTGACTTGTGGACGTAAAATCGATGCCGGAACCACTGTGGCTTCCAGACTGGTCTGCCACGGAGTGAGAGCTGACTAAAGAAATTGTACTTCCAACATAGGTAATTGTTGACGTCGAGGGCAATCCAATCCCATATTTGAGTTGCGGTTAAGGTAGTCCACGAACGTTACTCTGGCTAAGGAGGATACGCAGTCATCGAGTTACGCATAAAGAAAAACTACTAGAGCTCATTTTTCTTCCTGAATCCAATTTTGAGTCATTGTTTGTTGCACTTCATACGCACCACTACTTATTCCTTGGATTGCTCTCATTTGAGATTGGTATGCAGCACGAACCTGTCACATAAGACCTGTCTCAAAATCAGAATTCCCACTGTGAGAAAGCGTCGTTCTTGCATTTGTGCCTGTTGACTGAAATACTACAATGTACTTATTTGCAAAACTGTGAAGTTTCTGTAATATGTTGTGGTGGGACAACGAACACAAAGAAAGTGTAAACGATTTTTGGTATCCTTGACAACACCAATTCATCTTAACAAGCAATCTTGGGCCATAAGCTGCTTCGGATCACTGTTCAACACGATTTCCTTCCCACACTGTCTTCTGTACACCACCAATAGTGCTGCTTCTTCAAGAATTGTTAGCCTAATTGAGTCAGCATAAACTAAGCTAATCCTACATGAACAACTTCCTGCTGCTGTGAAATATAGTTTATCTTTGTTGATGTTCATAGTTGGGTAAACACATACTTGTAAAACAGCCCTTACTACTGTTAAAAGAACAAACTCTTCAGTACTATATTGTGGGAAAAAACACGTAATGTGTACAGTTTCGATTACATTCGGCTTGTTCTGTCTTCTTCTTGCTGATCATCCATTACCTAAGCATTCTGCCGAAGTTCGGTAACGACACAAGTCAAGAAGAGTGGCTTTGTTGTTCCAATAATGGTTTCATATGGAATGAGTTTTGTTTAATTCATATTTTTTTTGTTGAAGACTAATGTATGAAGTAGCCATGGAGATTGAAATCACTGTCAACACTTCGCATCCCCTGGCGTTTTCAGATTTTCAAGAAAATAACAGTTTTTACAACGACAATAATGTGACAGCTAGTGAGATGGGTTTAACATTGGCTATGACAGTGCCAGAAGCCATTATCACAGTATTATTACTAGCGATCATAACCTTGGGGACCATCTGTGGTAACATTCTGGTCATTCTATCTGTATTCACGTATAAACCCTTGCGAATAGTACAGAATTTCTTCATTGTGTCGCTGGCGGTGGCTGATCTCACTGTTGCCATCTTGGTAATGCCCTTAAATGTGGTTGACTTCATCTTAGGACGCTGGATGTTCGGTTTGGTGCTGTGCGAAATGTGGTTGACGTGCGACGTCCTGTGTTGTACGGCATCCATCCTAAATTTGTGCGCCATTGCCCTCGATCGCTACTGGGCCATCACCGATCCCATCAACTACGCTCAAAAGCGCACGTTCAAGCGCGTCTTAGCCATGATCTTCCTAGTCTGGGCCATTAGCGGGGTAATTTGCCTTCCTCCCCTCATCGGTTGGAACAACTGGCCCGATAACTTCGAGGTATGCCAACTATCTAGCAACCAAGGTTACGTCGTCTACTCGGCGTGCGGCTCCTTCTACATCCCCTTGCTCATTATGACTCTGGTCTACATCAAGATCTTCGTGGCGACTCGAAGACGGCTTCGCGAAAGAGCGCGTGCCTCCAAAATCGCCATTGCTCAAAATTTGGCCAAACCGAAACCCCTGGAGCGTACCTCCAGCTTCACGCCGAGTGAAGCCAACCACAACGAAGACACGTGTGCTGACGTCATGCGGAAGGATGCAAACGACAGCAGCGACACGAGCGAAGAGGCGGCCAACCATCACCCGAAGGCCAAGGCAAATGGCAAGAGTAAGACAAAGCCGGACAAGAAGCAGAAACAGAACAAGCGACACCTAATTTCGAAAAGTGGTAGCAAGGAACGCCTTCATAAGCAGGACTCACGAAGAGACAGCTCTTCTATCCCCTCTTTGCAGCCCACTGTCACTAGCATTCCACAATTCATTGAAGAAAAGCAGAAAATCTCCCTTTCTAAGGAGAGGCGTGCAGCCAGAACACTCGGGATCATTATGGGAGTGTTTGTGGTCTGCTGGCTGCCATTTTTTCTTATGTATCTCATACTCCCCTTTTGTGAAACGTGCTACTTACCGCCAGGAATGGTCAACTTTATTACGTGGCTTGGCTATGCTAACTCTGCTCTCAATCCTGTTATTTACACTATCTTTAACATAGATTTTCGTCGGGCTTTTCAGAAACTTTTAAAGTGTTAGACTAAATGTTACCGAAATAATTGCCGATGATGTGAACAATGCGGTGTCAGCGTCATAGTGCTCAGTGTTGTTCAGTGAGCTGTGGAAATATTCATCATTAACATGATGTGAATATTGCATACTTCAACGGTGTATAGTCCTCAGCAACATTACTGTACCAACAGCTATGAAACCTGTGTAAAGATTCATCATCGACGTGTGAGTGATGGCTGCTTAAACGGTTTAGTGCTCAGTAACCCATTGTTGTGGCTATGAAAGCTGTGAAAAGCTGCGGCCTTGCAGTGCTGGAAACACCGGTTCTCGTCAGATCCCCGAAGTTAAGCAGCATTGGGCTGGATTGATACTTGGGTGGGTGACCACCTGGGAATCTGGCTGTTGCAGACATAGGGCCTCAGGGCTTCGGGCAGATAACCAGGAGTGGTTAACGCTCGTTAAACCTTTTGAAACCCTTTGAAGCTGTGAAAAGGTTCATCATCGATGTGTGATTAATGTGATTAATGCCTGCTTCAATGGTATAGTGGCCAGTAACACCACTGTTGTTCAGACAGCTAAGCAAAGCTATGAAAGGCTTCTCAGACACCTCACAGCGTGCCGAGAAGAAAAAAACCAGTGAAAATCGTATTATTACGCTTGCAAAATTATGCAAGCTAATTTCACACCACGCAAACGGATGTCTTGTGCATAGATGATAGGATGCTTTAATCAAACTTATTGTAATCAACATTAACCATTTACTATAATTTTGCACTGTGTAAACATAATTTTGTTTGTTTAAATGGGCTGAAATTAATTGCAAAACATTTTAAAACAAACAAAATTAAATATGACTATCCCAGCACAACAACACAGAGAGCACGCAAATAAGCAATGTTGGGCCGATCTGTATTCGATGTTTCTGACTGATGTACCAATGGCACAAAAAAAAAATGATTACCAGCAATTGATTTACACTTATTAATTGCTTATTTAAAGACAACAGGTTTATAGATATTTAATTATCTTTTAAGAATTAAATAAATTTCCGCAAATAGCAGTCAATTATATAAAGCAAAGAGGAAAACAAGCCAAAAACATACCATATAGACTCGATATAAGCCGCACTTTTTTCGATACATTTTTGTCCAAAAAAAACACAACCTGCTGCTTATATGCGGACACGACAATAATTTCGCTAAATATTGACCGATTTGACGTTAAAATACACCATTTTAACCCGTTTTTTGCCAGCTATCCAATGGTGCACATCACAAGTCACTAGCTACATCCGTTCCAAATTTATTTCTAAAAAAACAAACATTTAACGTACATTTTTAAAATTGAAAGCATTCAAAAACTGTAGCATCCACAATGCTCTTGATGCAACAGAGGACGACATCTTGTGGGATACTGACAAACCTGCAAAGCTGCAGAACAAGAATTCCCAGATGATTCTGCAGAATCGGGCAACGAAAGCAGAAGTATGGTATTCAGTTCTCTTGATGACAAAGTATTAAGTAAAGGCGCGTTTTCGCGACGACTAGTCTTTGCATTCTCGAAGCTAGAAGCTAGAAATTACCTGAAATTCCAACATGGCGACGGTTGGTATTAGCTCTGCCAGCTCGTAACGAAACGAGTCAATAATTGAGTTTAGAAGCAATTGGGAAAAAAGTTTCGTCAGGAAGAATTCTTTATCTTACCCACACGAATTATAAGAGTGCAAGCATTGGCCTAAACGATGTCGGATATAGCTAATACTGGAAGAATTATTACCATGCCTTAGCACCATGTGACCTTGTGACCATGTGTACCATGTGACACCTTTGCCATCGCGATTAAATTCCAGCTGCGAGAATGCAAAGTCAGTCCTTCCGAAACGCGCCCTAACAGTGACTCGCGATTGAGCTATGAATTTGGTGGTTTTTTTTTGCGATTGTTGGGTTATCTGCCATGTTTTACTGTGGTTTTTGCTTAAATGGTAAGGGAAAAATAAAAGTCCCGGTACCGGTAAACGTAAAATGTATAAAGGTGGCTTACTTACAGTGTATGTTTTTTTTTGCTATTTGTTTTTTATTTTGTTATTTGGCTTGTTTTCCTCTTTCTTTTACATTATTTACAGCTATTTGCGTATATTTGTAAAGGTTATCTAGTGAGGATATTTTCAAAAATGGCGCATTCTACAAGAAATGATTATTATATGTCTCTTAAATGTTCAACAGTCCAAATTGTGTGATATATCGTCTATTCTTTTTGTGATACGTCTTTGCCTTGGTTTTAAAATCCAATTGCATCGAACAACAAACGGCACGGCATTGGGTTCAGATTACATTTAGTTGGAATGGTAAAATTTTATGGAAGCCTGAGTTAGCATTATGGCCTTACAATATAACAAATGTCATTTAATGTAAAGAAGTATAACATGAGTGGTGAGGAACAAACGCACGTTCCTCGCATGAATTATGTATTTTACAACGTTTACTTGCTGCTATTTTTTTTTCATATGTTTACAAACACTGGGCCTAAATGTAGCCCTCCATGTTAGCTTCAACTGTGTACATAGTGATTGGTGTTGATGTATTAAACCTTAACTTGTCTATTCAACCAGTAGGGATTATGTCTGTTCATACCTGTATATAATCTTGTTCCCGCTGCATAATAACGTCACCTTGTAGCTAAAAAAAAGTCTCGAACCAGGCAATGAGACTATTGGGGAAATATTTACGCTACGGTGTTTTGAGTCCCTAAACCTGTGCATTGTACATACCACTTACGACACCATAATACTATTAATAACGATAATAATATTAATAATATTCGTTGGCTAATAGCCTATTAGAGGCCTGCTAACTGGGATGTTGTTTACATTTTTCATTTTGTCTTTTACTTTTTTTTTAAACATGTGCCTTTAATTTTTATTTACGTTCAAGTATGGCAATTTGTTATGTCATGATGTCAGAGCTAATAAAGGAAAGTGATTTAGTCCATATGTTTCAGCGAAATGTAAACTTGTTTCTTGTTGTATGTTCTACAAAATTGAAATGAAAAAATAATTACATAAAATTAAGATAAACCCCAAAACTCGTTAAGACGCCACTAAGTTGAGAATTATTCGGCCTCTCAAAGGAGTGATTACGAAATAAAAACATTGGGAAAATATCTATTCCAACTATTGATGACATGGTGCTTTATTACGCATCTGCAGATTAGTTGAGTTGAGTCTAATAAACAATAAAAAAAAAAAGAAGTGATATCATATCAAAAACCAAAAACTGGCAAAACGGACTGCCAAGTTTATAATGGTTCGGCACTTAAGTGGAATGATACTAGCACACCAAAACATTCGCCGAATAATACTTTGGACGTTAAATTTTCTAGTTTTCATTTAATCTTCAAACTGTTATTCGGTACAATTAACTTGGTGAAGGTTTTGGTGTGTTGTAATCATTCTGAACTTGGCGGTCTCTTCTCCCAGATTTGGTTTTTGATATGACAACAGAATACCAAAGTAATACAGTACTGGAGAATAGATCATTATTCTTACATCACGACACACAAAAAAAAAAGCACGACATGCATTTTTGTCCAAACATTATCATAGTTTTATTTTTAGGATAAAACAGGAACCAATTTGTGAATCCAAAAGCTAAGACTGAATCTATTAATATTATCCTTAGGAAACTTACTTTAGTTCTAACAGCATAACTGCCTGTGAAATTTGAAGTTGGGATCAATGACCTATTCCCCCCCCCCCCCTAAAAAAACTGGAGGGCGTACATTTATATCCTCAGCCTTCCCTGGCATTTTTGGGAAGGAAAGGGACCTGTGGTGTCTTGTGCTCACATCGATTGTGGAAAATAAAAGATCGTAGGAATTTCCGATTGGAATTACGTAGCAAAATTGTCCATGCTTCCATGCTTCGGCTGGGACCGCGACAAACCTACAAAGTACATTTATTTAAAGGGGTCGCCATCTTGAATGTTTCGTCACCTATGAATAATTGCAACAACCACCAGTTGACACCTCTACGCTGATAAACGTGTGGGTTTGTAAACAACCCCTGTTTTGCCCCAAAACGCATTTAATCAAACCAAGCTAGAGTTCAAACTCTCCCTGTGCTTTGTACCACTATTAGGGCGCGTTTATGCAACGACACGTTCTCGCTCCCCGAAAGCTATTTGCTATACAACCGTTATTTTTTTACAATTAGTTTCCCATTTCTACTAAATGAATGCGGTAGTAGATAACGAACTAAATGTTTTATAAATAACAACACGGATAAAGAACAAAGTGCAGTAGTAATTTTAACCATTGCTACAACTTTGTTGTCATTTCATGCTATTTCCAAAATTTGCTATTCTCACTAAAAAAAAAACGGCTTCTAGCAGTGATCAAACGACGGTAGAATAAAGAGCTGCTCGCAGCGAGAAATCATAATCCAACATGGCGTCCATTTCAGGGTTATCGAATCGAAGATAAACCATCGAGTGTCGGCATTCAGAACCAATTTATCTTTTACTGCAGTAAACAATAAATCAAGTAAAACCTAGTGAGCGAGTAAATTGTCGATGCATAAATCCGCCCTTAGGGCGCGTTTACGCAGCGACTCACCTTTGCGTTCTCGAAGCTAGAACTCAATCGCGATGGCAAAGGTGACATTGCCATGGTAACAACGCTAAATGGATTAGCTAAATCCGACATCGTTTGAGTAAATACTTGCAGTCTTATAATCCGTGCTAATAATATAAAGAATTCCTCATGACGAAACAATTTTCCCAAACGCTTCTGAACTTACGTTATTGGGTGTTTTCGTTGCGAGGCGGAAGACATAAAACCGCCGCCATGTTGGAATTTGAGGTGATTTCTAGCTTCTAGCTGTGTGAATGCAAAAGCGAGTGGTTCCTATTACAAGCGAGTAACTAAAACAACACATTGCCTTGGTATGGTGTAAGGGAAATACACAAGCCGTAAAAGGGGCCGTAGTCTTAAAGTAGGCTAGAGAAAGTAGTCCCGAAATGCTTTCAACCGTACACATACGACACGCAAACTCGCTAGAAGAAATAAGGGCTCGTTTACGCAACGACAGTTTTCTCGCTCACTTGCTTTTACTTGACCAATACTAAATCTGATGGATGCTTCTCGCCTTTACCGGAGTATGCGGCTTTCGAGTTGTCTATGCGTATTAGTAACCATGGCAACGATGCAGACGCAAATCTTCTCCTCGTGCCTCGTGACACGGCGTACGATGCTTCCAACATTTGAGCGTCGATTTATGACAACAAGAAAAAAATTTTACTACAGTGCAAGACGACGGACTGTTTTTTTGTATGCCGGCATTCGATGGTTTGTCTTCGATTCGATAGCCACGAAATGGACACCATGTTGGATTTTGAATTCTCGCTGCGAGAAACTATTTATTCCACCGACGTTTGATCATTGGTAGAAGCTGTACTTTGAGGGAGAATAGCAAATTTTGGAAATAACGTGAAATATCAACAATCTTGTAGCAATGTTTAAAATTACTGTAGCACTTTGTTCTTTATCCGTGTTGTTATTTATAATACATACAATTTGTTATCTATTAGCGCATTCATTTAGTAGCAACGGGAAACTAATCGTAAATAAATAACGGTTGACTAGCAAATAGCTTTCGGCGAGCGAGAAGGTCTTTTTGCGTGAACGCGCCCTTAGGGCACGTTTACGCAGCCACTCGCTTTCGCATTCTCGCAGCTAGAAGCTAGAAATCACCTCAAATTCCAACATGGCGGCGATTTTATGTCTGCCGCCTCGCAACGAAAACAGCGAATAACGTGAGTTCAGAAGCGTTTTGGAAAATTATTTCGTCACGAGGAATTCTTTATATTATTGGCACGGATTATAAGACTGCAAGTATTTACTCAAACGATGTCGGATTTAGCTAATCCATTTAGCGTTGTTACCATGGCAATGTCACCTTTGCCATCGCGATTGAGTTCTAGCTGCGAGAATGCAAAGGCGAGTCGCTAAGTAAAAGCGTGCTAAGTAAAGGCGTGCTCCCAGGCATGCTATCCAATCCATTTCTCCGTTACCTGCTACTTACGAATTTTAAATTGCAGGTAAAAATTAGGCCTAAAATATGACAATTGCACCTAAAATCTAAAATAGGCCTAAAAGCTAAAAACATTTTTACCCAGCTCTTGTGATGGTTACTGCTTTAATATTGTATAATAGATAGAGATCGCTATTGCTGTGCACGATAGAGATGTGCGCCTCAACATACACGGAAGTGGCAGAAATGTACAGAAAATCGGTTGCGACTACATATAGTCTCTGCAGCCGTTTGTTATTTTAATCAGTTCAGTTGCTGCATAGTGTTAAGCATGTGCTTATAATGTTGCAGACAGAGTGCTAAGTTTTCTTCTCATGTTATTTGAACAACTGTGTTATTTGAACTAAAAACTTCTAAAAAAGTTTCCTAGGTGTTTCTAAATATTGATTACAAAACACGTTTTCACAGGCGATTTCTTTCAAAACCAACTTAGTCAATTTGCATTGGAAATAAGCATGGACTTAGGATTACATGGGCTAGTGTTGCACAGATTACCAGTACTCACGGTATTGATAATAAAAAAAACTTTCACAATATTAGTCCTTCTTGCAACTTCGGCTGCGTGATGCTGCAGTTGTCTTTTATCAAGATCAGTGGTAACAACAATGTGGGTCAAGTTTTGGACCTTTCTACAATCAACTTGAAGACCATCGGCAGCAGCTGATTGTCGTCCACATTGCGGCCATGTCATTTCTACCTTGTAAACCAAACTTATTTTTACACCAATTCATTTGCATTAATTTGTGACCCGCAACCATTGTTTTCAGGGCGCGTGAGCCTTTTGACTTGATGGTGAGCCAAACGCTATCTGTCATTCCAATTTCCAGGCCCCTTTTGCTCAACACCTCATCCGAAGTCCTTTTGGAATTGCCCCAAAAGCTTCAAAATTCAGTATATGCCCTGAAGCTAGCGACCCTTTCCGTCAAGTCACACAGCCTTTCGGCTCCCAGTGTTTAAGGCGAGGAGGACCTCCTCAAAGAAACTGGACCACACACTGAACTGGCTTATTTCCACCATATGGATTGAACTAGATTAGTTTACTACCCGGTTGGGCTGAAAAGAAGGGGTCCGAGTTCGCCATGAACATCTCTCCATTCTTTAGCACTACCGTATTCCCTACCATTGAGGTTGTAGTGGTGGTGGGCTTCGGGCAGATGACCAGGAGTGGTTAGCCCCAGAGATGGAAGTGGATCACTTTTTCCGTCCCATGCATGACCCACCTGTCCCACTCGAGCCCTGACCAACAACCCACTTGACCCCACCCGGTAAAGAACAAAATTTGACCCACCATGATCCACCCCACGCTATGAAAAAAACACAGTAGGTATACATATGCATGCAATGTTATTTCAAACAGTCCAATTTTTTAAAGCAGTATTTGCTAAGGGTTTTTAGCTTTCTAGAGGCATTAAAGAAGGGAAAGCCAAAGGCTCACAAGAAATAACTAAATACAGATGCAAACCTATTTACGTTGCCTTTTGGACTTATATGTCAGACTGCCTGAGCGGGGAATCGAACCCAGGACCTTTGAAACCAAAGGCCAAAAGGTCCTACTGCTGAGCCAGACTGACACGGGCCATGTCAGTCTGGCTCAGCAGTAGGGCCTTGGTCTTTGGTTTCAAAGGTCCTGGGTTCGATTCCCTGCTCAGGCAGTCTGACATATAAGTCCAAAAGGCAACGTAAATAGGTATGCATAGGTACGCATAGGTTGCATCTGTATTTAGTTATTTCTGGAGAAAACTATTTTTGAAAGAGTAGGACAAATTCTCAGTAGTGTGGGAGGTGCGCATGTCATCATTTTACCATCTTTGTAATGTTGTTCGTCATTTTTTTTGGTGACCAAGAGGGACCCTGTTCTCTCGAAAATGAGAATTCGTTGTTTTGTTTGAACTTGTGGATTTCCTTGTCTCCAGGAACAGCCAAGTTGTGTTTAACGTACTTAACAATTACCGTGGGTCGGTGCGTGAACGATCTTGACCCATGACCCACGATAAAAATGTGATCCATTTGACCCACTGACTCACGGGTCAGTTCCATCTCTGATTAACGCTCGTTAAACCCTTTGAAACCATTTGAAACCATTTGAAGATCATTCACAAACCAGCTTTGCTTTCTTTTTTCCGATTCTTTTAAGTAACTCAATTCGCACAATTAGCACGAATTTTAATCACTCTCTTAAATTTCGGCGAAAGGAGAAATATCATTTTGCCAAATCCTGTTTTCACCGTGTCATTTTTCCCAATTTGCCTGCCTCGCTCGCGCTGCCCCGCTCGCTGCGGCTAAACACATATAATGGACACACCCAAGCTACAATAATAGAAAATGATTAACGATGTTGAATCCAAGTTTCAGCTAATTAATAACGTCGTGAAATGCACATCCTATTAAGAGAAAAATTGTGTAGAAAATTAATAACAACTAGCTGTACCCCCGGCGTAACATACGCCGGTCTAGCCGGTTCCCGCATATCTGAGCGAAATACTGTAGTGGGCATTATGGAATGAAAAGGGTGCCGACTGCCCCCTGCTTCCTCCTCTGAACTCCCCTGCGGTCCGATTTTCCCCCATAACCCCCCCCCCCCCCCTCCCCGTAACCCTTTCCCCGCACCGCCTCCCCGTCCCCGATCCGGAGTCCCCTGTTGAGTGGTCTGAATATCCCCATCCCTGCTCCCCCTCCATTTTAATCCGTGCTGATCTGTTTTGTTATGGAAGTAAATGTCTTTTTTTCAATGGAGGACGCTCAGTTGCCCGTTTCTCAGTTCTGATACCGAGCGCAATAAATCCAACAACGGTAGTGCATGCAGTGATTGTTACTGAACCGATTTTGAAACTCTTCACGTCGGCTCTAAGAGGTAGCATTATTAAAGCAATATTTCGATTGTTACGGATTGTTACAGGCCACACCCGTTTGTTTAACATTGTCGGTCGCTCGCCCTCTTTCATTATAGTGCACAATGATGAATTTGCGTGCCCAGCCTAAGCGTATTATATATATAGAAGAAGATGTCGTGCATACCTCCAAGTATTATGTCATCAGGAACGGGGGAGGGGGAGGTAGGCTACTGGTGACGATTGCTGACGGGGGAGGGAGGGGTGGCCAGTTGATGAAGTAGGCACCACGACCTCTGTCACAAGGAGGAAATACGCCAAAAATAAAAATAAAAAGGTCCTCAGAGAACTGTAGTTACACGGAAAAACAGCCCCTCGAGAGGGGCTGGGGGTAAAATTAGAAATGACGAAATACTGGAGGGCGTAATACCGATGACGATTGATAACGAGGGGGAGGGGGATGAAAATGGCCAATTTCTGGATGACGTAAAACTGGGACGTCACCTCCCCCCCCCCACCCCCGATCCAGAAAAAGTTAATAACGACGTCAACAGAACCTCCAAGTTTCAGAGAAAATTACGTACGTACGTCAAAATACGTACGTCAAATACACGTACAAGTTTGAGAGAAAAACAATACAACGTCGAATGGTCATCAAGTTCCACAGAAAGTTAAACGTGACATCAAATTTAAATGCTGAAACAAACGAAGATGGTGTCCAGCTATACGTATCATAGTAGACACCACTCAGCACTGGCAAAAAAAAAACGCACTTCTCATTCAGTAGTGACGGGTGCACACAGCCGCGAGCACTGGGACGCAGGCATTTTGGTGGCTTCTACTGTAGATATTGATCCGGCAACAACAATATCAATCATACCCATCAACCCACACTGGACGAACATCATCAGTACCTTCCTAAAGCACCGAACAGAGCGAACAGAACGCACCACTGTTACAGACAGTTTGGCTCCAAACTTGACGTCGCGCGTGCGCAGTGATGTTGCGTCAGCCGTTCAGTACCTTCCTAAACTACAATACAGCTCAACGAGCTCAGCAGCTTATTGATACGTCATACCTTCACCACGACCAGACCTAGCTAATGGGTTTAACCAGGATTGGCTAATAGATGTGACCAGGCAAGAGCAATGCCAAATTGCGAACCATCTCAGAGAGGTGGTTTGCTGGGATGGAGGTTTGAGCATGCGCGAGCTAACAGTTTTGACGAAACGGATTCGTCGCTGACGATGTTGACGTCAATCAAGCCGCATCAACACGGATATTAGCAGGGAATGTGCCAAACTGTCACCAATAGTGGTGCGTTTGGTTCGCTCTGTTAGGTCGTTTAGGAAGGTACCGCATATTGTGGCTGCTTGCTACTTTACCCCCAATTGACCTTGTTTGCCAGATCTCTCTCAGTTGTCCTTTCCCTTCAAGCAACTTACTGTTTTACTCTTGTAAGAGTAAAGAACTTGTAAGCAATACTGTAAGCTCGAGAGTTTCCTTGCCACGAATGTAGCAACATATCTTCGTGGTAACAATTGCCTTCCTTCCCAAGCCTCATCCGTTCCACGCAGAGATCACCGTAAGTCGATTTCAAAACTACTACTATATAGAAATTATCCTCCCTATTTTTTTTCCAACTGTCCTCATTTAAAGACGCCTGTTCGCCATTTCGATAGCATTGCCCATATTCTAAACACAGCATCCACGTTCTAGATTCTCCGTCATCCAATAGGCCGATCTGGGTCACGTGATCTCGTTTCGGTTATGAAAATCGTGGCGCTGCTGCTAATGGTGCTGTTCCATTTTTAATTTACCGCTATTTTCTTTATATCGCTCGAAGATTCCAGGTTGCTGCATCTAGGATTTGAAAAGGTGAAAAGACGCATTTAAGTCAACATGTCCCAAAATTATTCACGTTAATTATCCCCATTACATCTGATAATTTATATGCATGGTTATGAGTATGGTAGGCGAGCTGGTCCAACAAATATAATACTGAACCGACAAACATTTAACGGCAAACTGTGGTAATTATCTAGATTAAGGGGTACCACGCCAAATCACCTAATTTTTGTACTAATTAAAGCTACACTTCATCCTAACACCATTTCGCATTGTTAAACCCGGGGGGGGGGGGGTGTAAAGTTCTAAAAAAAATTGTCTAAAGACGTAAAATACTAGTTACAGATATTATAAAGCAGCGGCGTGGCATCCATGTTGCGGGGGAAAAAGGGTAGCCAGAAAACCCGATTTGTATACCACACTAAAGTTTACGGAAATTTTCCTTTTCCTTCTGAATTAATGTTCCAAATTATGCTAAAAAGACGTAAAAACCTTAAATTTTTTTTTCAAAATTACGTGCCTCATTCGCGCTGCTGCGCTCGCTGCGACTAAACATATAACATCAGAAACTGCAACCGAAAATTTGTCCATCTAAACTTCTGTTGTGGTGTAAATCGGATTTTCCGGCTACCCTGCTTACCGAATCAAAGACCTCGCAATATGCGAATCACAGACATGATTACGTCTTTCAAATATTTTTTTTTAGAAGTTTATGCACACATCCCCCGGGTTTTATAATGCGAAGTGGTGATACAATGAAGAGTAGCATCGGTTAGTACAAAAATTAAATGATTTGGCCTGATGCCCCTAATCTAGATAAATAACCAAACTAGTGTTTCACGGATTACTTTTTCATCTTTCCTGAGCCGTCCAACATGAATCTCACCGAATTCCGCCCTAACATTTCACCGTGCCGGGTTCGATTCCGGTGGAGGAAAGTGTGCAAGTTCGGAGTTTCTCCGGCTGTTTCTCGCCCGTTGTATGAGGGTTTCTTCCAGGTACTCCGGTTTCCTCCCTCATGTAACATTTAAATTGACCTATCAGATGAATGCATTTTTGTTGATATGATAAAAATACATTTCGTGTGACGTTTTTAGGTTAAAAACACTACCAAGTTGACCGTCTGTTTCGTTAATAGCAGGTTTTTTTCCTTGTGTTATTTTCTTGGCAAAACCATTCGACCCCAACCCTTCACGTAGCTTTCCTGGTCGTCATGGAAACTTCGCGTAACTGTAATTCCGGTTGTTAAAACTTTCTTCTGTATGCTCGACATCCATTTCTTCTTGAGGTATAGTTCTATAGCCCACCCCTGACTTTTATGCGGGATGTGGACGGCCCATTCGCAGACCAACTGGACAGCGATTTCATCAATATTTAGTTGCCCTCCCCATTGGTGAAAATGTTTAGCGTCCCCTTTAGGGCCCGAAGAACTGCCTGGAAAACTGCGAACAGCACTCAGGAGTCTTATGCTAGAATCGTGTTGCATGTCTCCAAATGTCCTAAAAATGGCCCCTTTGAAAGCGGACTCCCCATTTTTGAACACATCTTACGGGGAAATAGAGATGCTTGGAAAAAAAGTGGTCAACGGTAAGGGTCCACAAAACGAGCGAGATACGAGTTCCTAAAAAAAAAAAGAAAGGACAAAAAATATTCCTAACTTGGTTTTCCCTGCAGGACCAAGATGGAATTTTAAATGACCCACTGAGAAAAGAAAGGAAATCTTGTTATAATCAGTCCTTCAGGCGAAAACAGGAACGAAAGATAGCGTAATAGGGTTGCAGTCGTGTCCGTGTTTGCCACGCAGAAGGACGCATGGTCACTTGCGAAGTGCTAGACGGAAAATGAAAGCAAGAAGAAAAAAATGCCGTAACTTTTTTTTTAAAGTTAACTTCGTGAACAATGTCTAGACGAAAAATATAAACACTCTTTGTTCCCCCTCCAGGAATGTCGAGAAAGGACATTTAGGAGTTTGGCCACTTTTAGGTTGTGTTGATTATACCTGCCAACAGTAG
>JAHWFP010216609.1:0-17128 GCA_023313725.1 Lithobius niger | reverse complement strand
AGTAATCTCAGGAGTGCACGAAGGACAAGGATTAAAGGACTCAATTCATGGAACGATAAAAAGCAACATCAGGAGTGTGTGAAAGACAAGGATTTAAGGACCTATTCTTGATACGACAATAAGTAATGTCAGAAATGCACATATAGGGCAACGAATAAAGAAAGTAACATAAGAAGATCACGAAAGACAAGGACTTGACGGCTAATTCTTGACACTACAATTAGTAATATCAGGAGTGCATGAATACAAGGGTTAAAGGACTTTTATTCTGTGGCAAGATAAAACGCAATTTCAACAGTGCATGAGAGTCAAAGATTTACGGACTCCCACGGTTAAATTATAAACCCACAGACAAATCAACAGTACGTCAACTTAAGCGTTTAGTCTATTGACTCAAAGGGGTAAACTTGAAGGTCTTTGAGGCACACGAAGAGTAGAAACGTTGAAGCAAGACTCTCAGTTTCTTTCGTAAGGGTGTTTTATTAGTTCATACGTTTTCATCCCGTGTTTTAACCACCACAGTCTAATTAACATTACTGCAATTTAACCGTAAAGCGTATTCGCTCAAAATGGTAAACTTGAAGGCCGTCGAGGCACGCCTCAGGGTAAAGAATTTTGTATGTGTATGTGTGTGTGTGTGACATGGATTTGTAAAGGCATCATTTACTTGTCAATGAAGTCATTTTGTTTTCACTCATGCCTAGGTTTCAACCCCAAATACCCTTACTGTTTCCACGATTCTATATTGTGTAACGGGTGATGAGGGAAAACAGTACGTTGCACCAAATTCTAATATAAAATTCTTGTTTACATTTCTGCCACTGATGCAAAATTGAACCACGTTTTCTCCAGTTACATTATTTACGTTTGTTTTTTTATAATTTTTTTTTCTTTGGTGGTACGGCCGTGTTTCAGCTACGCAATAACAAACGCCCAGATATTCTCTTAGTCGACAGAATATGAAAAAATAATGTCTGTCCTACGGCTTCCATACACATAACAAAGTTTGGAATGCGGATCACGGAGTTTAGCGTTCGGAACTAGCGGAAATATCTGACGCTTGCATTGCTGGAGGGCACGTAATAAAAAAGCTGTGCTTTTTTTTTTAATATACCGGAACATACGCGCACTTTTTGAATTAAAAATATTCCAACTCCGTGGCATACCGTAAGCCACGGCATTTGAATAGTTCGTTTGTGGCAGTGTGACCGTCAATTCTTGTTTGTCGTCGCCGTAATGCTCTGTGCCGCCTAGTAGGGACCCGTAACGGAGACGAATTAACATGGTCATCGGTTCTGGGCACTCATAACGACTCTGGTCTCGCCTAAGTAGCGCATGGGTGTACAAAACCGTCTGGTAAAAGCTGTGACTTCTTTGCGTGTATGTAGTACGGCCTACGTTGCCAAGCGACGGCGAGCTTACGTCCGATTACGGTTTTAGATCGCGACCACTGATTTGCAAACCCACGAAAGTTTTATGTGGGAAATATTCGTTAGTTTTAAAGTAAGTTTAAACTAATTGTTTTAAGTTTTTAAACACCTTCGCAAATTAATTAATTTGTAACATTTTTATTTCCAATGTAACGTTTTACGCTATTGCGTTTTTGGGACACGGCGGGGGGGGGTAGAGGAGTGGCTTTAGCCAACGCCATCGGCCGACACCCAGTGAAAAGAGGTAAATCAACCACGAATCAGTACATTTCAATATGCCGCTCCTGTACTGCCAGCTTGGACGGGGGCGGGGGGGGGGGGGGGGGAGGGCCCCACAAAAAACCTTTTTAAGACTTCGCAAAACTAAAGGGTTTTTTTTGGGTGGGGGGGGGCAAAAAATGTCAGATGCCCCTCCAGAAAAAATGTCTCGTAACGACCGTATAGCAAATGTTATTTCTGCCAGAATAATTAAGCTTATTAACTTTTTTATGCCGCTGCCCAGACATTAGTTTTGTTAGGTTGCGATTTGAAGCCAAGTGTTCAATTGTCACTCGTCTAAAGGCGCCGATTCACCATTTCGATAGCGTTGCCCATATTCTAAACACAGCATCCACGTTCCAGATTTTCTCCGTCATCCAATAGGGTGATGTCGGTCACTTGATCTTGTTTTAGTTATGAAAATTTGCAGCACTGCAGCGAAGTGTTGTTTCATTTTTTATTTATTTTTTTATTTTCCGCTATTTTCTTTATATTGATCGAAGATTCTACGATGCTGCATCTAGGAGTTAAAAACATGAAAAGGCGCCTGTAAGGTGAGCAACCTGGACTATCATCAAATAGGCCTAACACCGAAGTGCAACGCTTGACCAAAGGAGAATACTCTATGGACTAAGTCCCTACGGGATTCAATATTGTCGTATTCGTTTCGAAAGAGGAAGAAAGCTCGCCAGTTCTTTCTTGCGATAGAATCTTAATAGTACTTAAGAAGAAATGTAGCTGTAATAGTATTTAGCGTGACGGAACTCTGCTTCCCTAGATACGCCCAGGTTGAAGTAGGGGAAGCCGGGGGCAAAGTGGATATAGTTTGTTTAAGTGTCTATAAGGCTTCGGAAAACTATGAAAAACTGGTAACGATTTAAGAAACATCTTTTTTTTTTCAGAAAAAAAAATTGACTAATAGCGTTGTTTACAGTATTAATAGTTTTAAAATTCAGTTTTTATAAAAGTTGCATTTATCCACTTTGCCCCCGGAACCAGGGCAAAGTGGATATGTATTAAAACTCAGTGTTTATAGCACATCAAAAAAATGAAAATCGTGCCACAAAAGTTTTTAGCCACTTCAATAGCTTTCATTTCATTATCCTAGAGCTTCAGTCCATTATGCGTGAGCTTTCTTTACGTAATTACGCACCATTCTAAAACAGAAAACAACCAAATTCCGCAGAGGGAAAAAGACTCTTTCCTTGCATGACTCAATGGATGACCTTGACTGAAAACACTAACAAATCACTTTGCATCATGCACGTGGTATCCCCTTTGCCTCACTGTGAACCTTCATCCTGGTTGTCCTTAAACTATACTTAAATTTTCAAACTAAATTGTAGTACTGCACTACGTTATTCTGCAAGAATTCTTCTTCAAAATGACACCATAATAATATCTTTCGGGATGACACATACTTTCGAAGGTATCACACGTTTTCTTCGCTGACGATTTTTTTTTTCAACCTGCATTGAAAACTGAAAGACGTGTCTCACCACAGCCACCTACAGTAAAGGCCGGATCAGATCAAGACAAATTAGGCAAGTAAAATCAACCATTGACAAAGAAGGAAGCGCAAGTTTGCTAGGTGCTGCCATCTCTACACCAAGCAGTGAAATTTCAAACTAACGGACCAGGGTTCCAAATTCTGTCAAAAGATGACGCCACTTGGCAAACTTGCCGCGTCGTTATTTGATTCGCCGTTTTGCTGAGCATTGTTGGAGGCAAAGATGATACGGCCTTTACTGTAGGTGGCTGTGGTCTCACACTAGTCCGTTTAGCGTCAAAACACCAAACTAACATGACGTCACCAGGGCTATCTATAGTACTGGCCGGATCTTGAATGAAAAATAGCATTACGAAACTGGGTTGGCAATGTGGCCGCCGAAAGTGCCACTGATGCGATTGAGTTGCCGCATTTTGTCAACCGAGGGCGACACCCTCCGTACAAACTGCCAACGAACGTGTTGCTTTTTTTTTTTTGCAAACACAGTGAAATAGCTTAACTGTGGCTGAGTGATATTTTTAAACACCATTTAAAAATACTCTTGTAAATAATAAACAATTTGCCACCAAAATCTACGTAAAAATTTAAATTATTATTTCGAAAACTGCCACTAGCCGCCAATAGATGTCGCGTCGCACCGTACAAAGTTGCTACCTCGAAGAACAGACCTCGACAAAATGATCAAGACGTGGCGGCCGTTTTGTGTATCCCCCCTAATATCGTTGTAGAGCGGGCCAGTTAGTTTAGTGGCCATGACGTCACTAATCAAAAATCAACAGCGCTCTAGCAGCGGTTATAGTCTTCTTGTAATGCCCATTATCCACTTTGCCCCGCATATCCACTTTGCCCCGGCTTCTCCTACTCTAGCAAAAGTTAATTGCGGTATTGTCTTTGCCTTAATTACCGACGTTATACAAAGGACGTTTATAGTTTATGGGCGATGTTTGAACAGTGTTACTACGTTCCAGTAACCATCTCCGGTAAAAATGTCCTTTAATGCCAGACTTTGTTCTGACTTGAAATAAATGAGCAAAATTATGAGACGGCACAAGCTAAACAACAACGAACCATCAGCTTTAGGATTATTTAACTATTTAAACCATCGACAAATTCGAATTGTGCAAAAATATGCAAATTTTATGACTATATAACTATAGTGCTGCGTGCTACACGTAGATCTGACACATACATTACAACTCAGCCAAACTTGTACGATATGCATCGTCAAAACTATGTTATAAGTTCATGCATTAATACGCTCTAAATGCAAAATATGCATTATTCTATATACGATTCCGAAAATGGAGTCAGTATATATACGCTGCTCAATGAAGTCTGCAGTTCTGTATCCTCGGGTAAAGCATTAATCAGTCATAGTGTGAGTGATGATGTGTTTGGGAAGAGTGTTGTTTCCCCTCCCTTGTGGTCGAGGTGTTTGGGGTCACACGTTCGTGTTATTTGATGCAGCGTGATAAATTACTTGTACTGCTAACTCGTTAACGACGAGAGCCGCTAGTGCCTAAAGACGCTGGGTAGCTTTGTAGAGATCAGTTACCTCACCTATACAAACACACCCTGTTGTTTGGCGTCGGCTACCTGTCACCTTGTCGTAATTACCAATTGTGCAACCAAATACCAACTGAGAAATTCACGCTGCTTGTAAAGTCAGCTAGTCAGTAATCGCTTCGCTCACTCCATTGGCGTCAATCCACGCTTCGTGTAGTTTAGTTGATTGCCTTCTGATTGGTTTGCCTGGTCGAACTTAGGACCGCAATAGGAGAAGTTTTCTCACGTATTTAAAGGGCAAAAAGTCGTGACTACAATGAAAATAGGCCTACCCGAAGCGTAATTTAATTATCTTCAATTTGGTACTACTCACATCTATGTAGGTGCCTTTCTTCAAGAGGAGTAGAGGTAAACGCGCGCTCTACTTTGAAACTACGTGCGCCAAGCTTAAATACAAAATTACAAACAAAAACGTCAAGTGTGCCGTAAAAAAAGGGGTTATATGATTGAAGTTTAATTTTACTAGTTAAAATGTACACGGATAAAAATTGGTGATTTTTAATTGAAATAATCAAATGTACAATTCAGAAAATTGCATCTGTTTAAGTGCTGTTGTGCTTTACGTAACGTATATGATTGGTAAAGCACAACAGCACTTAAACAGATGCAATTTTCTGAATTGTACATTTGATTATTTCAATTAAAAATCACCAATTTTTATCCGTGTACATTTTAACAAGTAAAATTAAACTTCAATCATATAACCCCTTTTTTTACGGCACACTTGACGTTTTTGTTTGTAATCCGTGTACCTTTTTTACGGCTATGGTGTCGCGCTATAAAGGTTTATGCATGCAGTCGATTGTTGCATGCACGAAGAATGGATCTGGAGTTTGCTGAGTGGCATTGTTCCCTAAATACAATGGTTAAAACAATGTAAAACAATCAAAATGATCGTTTATGGTCCCGTAATTCCGGAATGGATCGACCAATTGAAAAGTGGTCCCCGTAAGGTTGAAGCCCAGGGAAATTTCTGGCTCAGATCATGTTTCAGATTTTAGGTAGGTACAGTAGTTTTTTCTGAAACAGCTTACGTGCGATTTACATGACGCTCTGAGAACGCTAACAGTAAAAGTGTAGGTGTAATTCCAGGTCGGAGATTTGTGTGAAGAATTTTGGCTTTGTGCAGTACGGTGTGTGCTCTCTCTACAGTTATATCCGAACCACAACTTAGTATAATCTCTAAACATTAGGTGGTAAATAGCATCTGCGAAGAATTCGGCACGTAGTACCGGAAACGAATTACAGGTGTTTGTACCTTAAGTTTACAGAATATTTTAATAGCGTGGTTGGTATTTTAAGTTGGCATTTATCACAGTGCTTGATCTGAGGCAAGTGTTGGCAACACCCGAAACGTCACGACTGTTTAAGTGTTTTTTACGTTTCTGGCTTTTTTTACTGCTTTCCATTTCATCACGTTTTATTTTATCAACGTAATTAAAATACAGAACCTGATGCAATTTGTATTGACATGCATTATTGCATCAGGTTCCAATACCGACGTCATTTAGGGTCAACTCCTTCTTAGGGCCCCACACCACCAAAGCCGAAAGTTAAAAAAAAAAAAAATTTTAAGATGTGCTACGGATCATGGGCTTGTCGGCTCTCTTTGTCCAATTAAAAGTTAATTTAGGGGAATCTTCTACTCAAACTACAAAAAAAAATTACTTTCCTTAATTAGAAAAAAAAAAGTCTCCTGGCCAATCCCCCCCCCCCACCCCGCCCCAGCATCACCTCACCGAGACAGGTTTAGCTCTAAATAAATACCAAGAATTCATATTAAAAATAAACGAACATTTCTACGTAAATGTAGAATTTTATTATTTTTTCGTGCGTGCATATCTAATTCCTTGCTTTCTTGATCTCTGTCTCGCCCAATCACTGCATTCCGATTCAACTTTAATAGGCTGCTGCTGCTGCCTACAGTTTTTGAAGAAAGTTGGCATCTTCTCTCAGATTTGTTTCTTATTTAGCGTTTACTCGTTTACTCCTGTTTACGACACCTGTATCAAGGTCTGCTGGGATATTCTACGGGTCTCGTTTTCATCCTAATTGGCCTTGTCTGTATCCTGTTTGAGCTTTCAAAAGTCATAACGTGTACCAATTCTATAGTAAACGGCGACGTTTCGGATCACAAATCAGGGCCGTTTTCAAGCAAATAAATTGTATTTAAACTGATTCTATTGGCAGTTTTCAAAATAACGAAAACAAGCATGAAAGCTGCACTGAACTTCAGGCAGAACTGAAAGCACAGTAACTGGTGAAACGCAAGGATGTAACTGAATCGACGTCCATTTTTCCTGGAGAATCCGGCTAGGGCCGTGCCATACTAAAGGGGAAGGGGGCGACTGCCTCCCCAAAATTGACTAACAGAGGCGCCAAATTATCTTTAATAAATGGAAAAATGGACGTTCACTTATTAGACCTACAAGTACAGGTTGCATAAACTACAAAATAAAGGTGTAAGTAGCGTACCAAAAAAAAAAGAGAAAGAAATGCCCTTAATCTTTTTATAATCGGGGTGGTGCGAAGTGTGGCAGTAACTAATACTTTTGAATGGAGCATTGTTCGAAACCAATACATGTTACTTGAAATTTGACAATAAGGACTTGATAGCGTATATCCTTGCTAGTAACGTGTGGCGCAGTGGCAGCCCGGACCACTGCACGGCGACATGACCTATAGCTGTCGACGCTCCGTTAAGCTTCAACCACTCTCCCAACATCTTCGATCTAGCTTATTGATTTTCATAATTTTTGAATTAATACTAAATGAAATATTTAAAGAATGAAGTTCAGATTTATGTATTCGTGATGTACTTCGGGTTTATGTGACGTTATCGTTTATTGCTCAAAGCAAAAAAAACAAAACAAAAATGTTTTGTAATAATAATAATAAGATATATTTTTACTAGCTTCAACCTCTCAACCTCAAAACTGAGCACAGTGCTAATTTTTGCCAATTCAGCTTCGGTGTAAAAATGTTGTTTGCGAGTTGATCAAGCCCAACATGGTCTCTACATAAAACTTGATTTTAAAAGTAAAATAAACATTAAACTAAATAATAATAATAAAAAAACTATAATGCTTCAGCTTTAGTCCGACGTTTATTTATAAGGTGTGTGTATAAGCTTTAAGGAATGTCATCGTACTTGGAGAGTTTGGTGGCCAAAATGACCGTAAAACATAAATAGGCCTAAAGGTTTATACTCCCCTTGCTTCCTAAACTCCAGCACGATAAGAAATCGTTATCGTTCCAAAGAAAATCAATTCGCCACGTTATTCCCCCCTCCGCCCTCCCCTCCCCACAACTCCGATTCCGTCGATTTCTTGATACCTTAAGCTAGACCAAAAACCCAATCATTATTTACTTTTTATGTTGCTGCTTTTATTTTTTTTATTATTATTATTATTTATTTTTTCGACAACTGGGGTCGGACAACGAAGAAATGATTTTGCAACTAAAGGCGGAAGTCCGATACACGATGGTGATAAGAGACAAGCTTATGGGTCATTTGCTGAACGCACCTCTTGCACTACCGGACTTTGGGATTAGCTATTAAACGACTCCTTACTTGTCAGAAACTGCATGATGGATGATACCCTTGTGCCGGTGTTCCTAGATAACAACACAGGGCTCATTACGCACGTTATGGCTGCCGTCCATGACTCGGTCAGGAGAAATAGCCCCGATAATTCATCATTATTCTGCCTGTTCACCGCGCTAATTTGATAGCTGTGAGTGAGTGAAGCCAAGGTGGTCGAAGCATTTGACTTTTCTAATGGTTTCCCTTTTGTTTCTGTTTGTTGTTTCTAGGTAAGCCCTGGTTTTTAAATCTTCTGCTTGCAAAGCTGTGGTTACGACCCCTGCATTCGTTCGAGTGGGTTCGGCAATGCCGGTATACGTCGGACCATCAGGTAAAATGGGTAGTTTTGTTTTTATTATTCTTTTATAGGATTGGAACGTTAGTTGATGGCTATATACTTGGGGATTGCCCCCATTTTCCGACTTGATTCGGTGTTTTGCCGAAGGATCCTAAACTGGTGTCGAGCCGATATCTAACCGATCTCCGATACTTGTTTGGTTCACTACCGATATTTGAATTATTTACTGTTAGCGTTGGTTTACAGAAACGTTTAAAGAAAAACTGTGTTTTGTTTACATTATGAAATAAAGAATGTTGCTCTAGAAATCTACAATTATGTTCTATACATGAATTTGCTGTTCTGAACGGCTTAAAATGCAGTAAACTGTATATCTTTATCCAGACTAGTTCCGAAGTTACTGAAAGATATTTTTATTTAGCTACTTACGTCTTAGTGCTAAACCAAGACTCAATATCGGTATTTGCATGCATTTTTAATGCCCATTCCGAGCTGAAACCGATATCATCACCTGGTACAGATTCCGATGTCAATACTGACTGATTCCTCGCCAAATTTAAGCCCACGCAATAGGGAAATAGTTTTAGTTTTTAACGACAGAAGAATTTGAATACTAACGTAGATTGTACATAGATTGTGTAGCTGTCAACTATCACCTAATTAACTGAACCAAAAACAGCTTCGCCATTTAGAAAAAAAACATTAGAGCTCGTATCCGTATGGAACTCACACAAATGAAAACAGGTTAGAGTTCAGTCGAACGAAAAGAAGTATGATTTGAAATCCAATTCCAAGGAACAAGAATACCAGGGAAAAAGTTGTATAACTACAGGAGAATGTCCATATACTTACGTGACAGAGATTGTGCATAGACTGTTTAGCTATCAACTATCACACAATAACTGACAAATCATCTATGTATTTACGTACAACATATTAAATTAAATTAAATTAAATTAAATTAAATTAAATTAATACCAGAAGAAAGCAAGCTTATGTAACCGATTCACAACGAAACATGCAACAAAAACGCATTAACACTGAATTATGTCCTACCTTCTTTTCCAAGTGCTGTTTGAAGGTGCTGTCACAACGCTTTCTGGGAGTGCGTTCCAAGAATTAATAGCTATGCCAGTGAAGCAAGACTTTTCTACAACTATACCCCGATAAGCCCCCATGTAAACGTATAGTAAACAATCGGTTACGACTTTGAAATCTGTGAATATTCCATCCTCTTTTATGAAGTCATTTCTTGTCATTAAGAGCTAACAAACGAACCTAGCAATCGTCATTAAAATCAAATCAACAACTAAATAATGTGACCAGAGAGCCAGTGCGTAGTACAATGTAGACAAAAACACTCAACTCCCTGACACAACAGCAGCCAAATAATGGAGTTTCAGTCAATCCAGCGCTGCGATAGCTTTTAAAAAAATTTTTTTAGCCTTTTGACGCGCACCCAGCCTAAGCCGTGGCGCCAGAAGGAGAGATGTAAATTTTACTAGGTAAATCCCATCGGAAATTCCTAGGTTCTTTTACATGCCATAATCGACATGCGTACGAGATATCACTGAGCCTTGTCTTCCAGAAAATGCCAGGGATGGCTGAGGCTGGACTCGATCCCGGTACCTCTGGCACCATCAGGCCACCTGAGCGAGAGAGAGAGAGAGACAAAAAAAAAAAAAAAAAAGGGAGAGCATTCTCTTATTCTCTCTCTCTCTCTCTCCGCGTCACCACTAATTTAGGTAAAAATTTTACAGTACGACCTGCACGGCTATAACACGCAATCTCCTACGACATACGATCAGAATTTTAAGTCGCATGAAGGCCGTATAGTTGCAAGCCTGCATGAACGACTCAGAAATCGTTAACGAGTATAAATAATACCAAACGCGCATGTGTCATGCCGCCGTTGTGTTGTACGTACAGTCGGGTAGCTGATTTATTTTCTTGCAAACCTCTAATCGTTCCCTTCCTACCAACATGGAGAGATAAGAAAAGCGGGAGAGTTGACGGGGTATACATTGGGGGGGGGGGGGGGAGGGTGTTTGTCTGTGGAGGGGATGTGGAGGGGAGGAGGGAGGGTATAGGTGGAGGAAACGAGTCTTTTCGTTCGCGCCGCGTTTCGATAATCAATAGAGCGTTATTAGTATTTGGCATGCGAGTCACGGTAGGTGCAAATTTTAATATCAGAATTCACACATGCTGCTACACGGCCACCTCTTGAACGCTGCATGCGTGCGTGATGCGCCGTACACGGTCGAATTTGTCAGCTAGCGCCTCTCGTGTTGTTAGAAAGATTTTGGGTTCTTTTTTTTTTTTTGGTTTTGTTTCGTTCTTTCTTTCTTTCTTTTAAAGAGCCAATCCGGAAACTGTTTGATGAGGTGGAAGAGTGTTCCGTATTTTGGTCGAGTCGGACGAAACTATACTGGTAGGATGAGAATGAAATAAAACTGGATGTGTATACATACACATAATTCTAGTCGTTAGGGTATGCCCGTTACTGTTTTCCCGCTATCCTTTCGGTTGTTGTAAATGTGGTGAGTTTTTCCCCCCTTATGTTCTGCGATTCAACTATTATTATTTTAGGTTAAGTCAGTTGCCTTGACCCGAATTTCATCGGGCAGAGGACGTTTTTATGGGGGAAACGACTTCTGTATGTCGTTAAAGGGATATACCTCCCAGCGCCATTTTTCTCGATCCTCCACATCAAGTACGGCCCCAAAGGTCTATTTCCTTACCGTTAGTCTTTCCCTTGCTAAAAATCCTTTTCAAAATGTGGCGTCTAGGAGATTTTCTGTTGAATATAATGGAACTTTATTTACTAACGACCCGTCACTAAATGATGCATTGCGCGCGTACAATAATCATGACGTTTCATCTCTGTGTACATCTACTAATCTTCTAATAATTGCCATGAGATCTAAAATCTAATAGACTAATGCGGTAAAAATTAAAATTAATTATTTCAATAGATCGCCGAAGCAAAATTATAAGACACTAGCCTAGAAAATTATAAATTGTGATTTTAAAATACGAGAATCATTCCGGTTTGCGACGACACAATTGTTCACTTGATTCTGTCTCGTGTACTATTCCCAAAGCCAACCGAGACAGCAGCTATGCGAGGAACGCAGCTACCACCCCAGCCGACCTTGGCGCTGCAATTGCTCGGATGACGATCTGCGCGTAGCTGTAATTTGGCATGCGGAATGTTATAAGGCAGGCCGGGTGTCCCTTTAAGAGGATTCTCGTTCAAGGTGCAGTTTGAATAATAATAATAATAATAATATTAAGTTTATTTTCATGAAGCATGCTACATGATGGAAATCGCCACGAGAAATGCAATATTCCTATTTTATAGTAACGAACCAGGTAGAAAGCACAAATTAACAAAATCATTTACAGTAGTGAAAACACGACAAAATAAGCGAAAATAACACTAAACAAGAAATGGTAATAATAATAAAACACTTTGAGATATTACACACATGATTTGTATGAACTTATGAAATATTTTCTGAGGAAACTTAAAAAAGGTTTCGACAGTTTAAATTACCAGAAATTGACTTTGGTAAGTCATTCCACACACTGGGAGCAGTGTAAGAGAGACGGCGTTTTCCCATAGTTAGTCCTGCATTTACGAGGAACAAGTTTGTCATTATTGCGGGTATTGTGAGTGTGAATATCACAATACCTTCTGTTGTTACTGACACCATATAGGGGGATGCTTCCCAATATTTTTCCTTTAAAGATTTGTACATGGAGGCTACATACACACAGCATACTTGAAAAACAATACAAAGATGCAGAAGATTTAGTGTTTCAAACAAGGGCAGCGTATTCTCCCTGAAGGGCACTTTAGCAATAATTCGAACTCACTTTTTTTGTAAAGTGAAAATTCTTTGCAGATTAGTCTTCGTAGTGGCTCCCCAAGTTGTAATGCCATATAAAATGATCGGGTAAAACAAAAGTATAGTAAAGAGAACGTAAAAGATAGCTTGGTACGCAATGTTTAACCGTTGGTAAAATAGCATTTCCTCTGGCAATTTTTGTACAAACAAAACTGATTTGTGGTTTCCAGCATAAGGTATGGTATATCATCATCCCTAGCATTCGTATTTTATTTACCTTTTCAATTGTAATTCCGTTAATTCTGACATCGTCAACATGTAAGCAGCTTACATAAGCAAGTTTTTGGCAAGGACCCATAATCATATACTTAGTTTTTTTTTTTTTGGGATTTAAAGATAATTTGTTTGAAGCAAACCACAAAATGAATTCAAGTCATCATTTTCAGTAGCAATAAGATAATTCAGGTTACTGGATGAGTACTGGGAAGTTGTATCATCAGCAAAACCAGCAATAACAGCAATTTTACTGCATTGAAAGACATCATTAATGTAAATTAAAAACAACAAAGGTCCCAGAATGGAACCCTGCGGAACACCACAAGTGATTTTTAGCTGAGAAGAACTTTCGCATTCAACGTTTGTAAATTGCGTTCTGTCAGTAAGGTAGCTTTTAAACCAATCATGTGCAATTCCCCTCACTCCATTAAACGTCAGCTTCCTTAATAGCAATTCATGGTCCACCCTATCAAAAGCTTTCACCGTAGCAATGACCTCCTCCTCCAATGTCCTCCTCCTCCTCCTCTTGATTGAACTCCATTTTATTTCTTTTATGCACTGTGTTGATGTCTTCCTGTAAGAGTTTAGTATCAGCAACTGAACTGATTTTCCTGTAAATTTGTAGATGCTCTGCATAAAGAGCACAGCTGCTGTGTATATCAGCCACGACATGATCAACAAAGACATTAAACAGTGTTGGGCATAGTATAGATCCCTGTGGGACACAACTACCAATGTGGAATCGATCTTCCAATGTGGAAACCAACACCTCTAGTCACAATTTTTGAAAAAAGGATATCACGAGGGAAACCGTCGAATGTTTTCTTAGGACCAAGGTAAACCAGCTTGGCTAGTAAGCTTCGTAAGTCCACAACCGACTATTTTTATGACATTGTTACTGCATTATTGTCTTGCAATGTTATTTGCAGTGCGGCATTATTTTGTTCGACGTTAATGCTCGCGGCATTTTTTCATGGGCGGTCTTTTTACTAAATGGCATTTTTATACCTGAGGCGTTATTCCCGCGGCATATTGTCCGTAAGGCGTTATTCCTGGCGTTATTTTGACTTGGAACCTCAGGCAGAGTCGGCCAACCTGCAGAGAAGGGCAAGCTTTCCTGCATTACCTACGTAACGGGAAACCTGAAGTTTAGGATGTCTGCCATTCCCAAGTTACGAAGAGGGGTAAATCACTTGAATAAAACGGCCAATAGTGAGCCCCCAACACTACGAAAACACCAATGACAGAAAGCGACATATACATAATTTATGCAGCCACTACATATTGGTAGAATTTGTCCTTCATTCGTCTTCAACCACTTCCTGCTTTTAGTGACGTATTACATTGTATCCCTTATCCGATTCATGTCATGTTTTCCACATTTCCACGCCCCATTCGTAAATCAATAAAACCCCGCAAAGTGTTCCAGACATTTGGAGTCTGAATGACAAAAATTAATCACAAATCATAAATCAGACATATATCTTAAGGCCGCTAAAAATTAATCACGTGGTTCTCAGGAGTGGTACTAAAAAAATTAACGCCAGCAGGCGATGCCTTTTTTTTTCCAAACAAAATAAAATAAGGTGGTTACAATTTGTTGTGGAGTTCAGTATCTATGTTTTAATGCCAATATCAGCGTGGAAAAGTTGCACAATTGTGTCATTCTGTAGATCGAAGTTTTTATAGTGTCCGCGGCCTGTCTTGAGTCCTGCAGGCATTTATGAGCGGCTACGTCTTCCTGGAAGGGGCGGCTTTAGTCGACGGCCGCCATTGTTTTTGTAACCATCTTGGATATCAACAAGGCACTCTGCTACCAAAAACATACAATTGATTACCTGTGTCGTTCTGGGGCGAACTCAAGATAGGCCGCGGACACTTATAGTTGTGATATATCTCTGAACAGACGTTAGATTCGTTTCGAGGTGGTGATGTGAATGGAGCAAAGAGCTGACGTGGTCATCGTTCCAGAAGTGTTCGGTGAAAGCGCTGACGCGCTTCGGAATTTTTTTTTTTACAATGTCATAAAAAACGTTTCATGCGGTAAGAAAAAACCCAAGCATGCGCTCTTGAGAACCACTTAATTAGCTTTTAGCTTTTCATTATTCAGAAAAATTAACCAGAAATTAACGTAAAACTATAGTGTCCGCGGCCTATCTTGAGTTCTCCGCAGAACGAACACAGATAGTCGATTGTACGTTTTCAGCAGCAGAGTGCCTTGTTGATATCCAGGATGGTGACAAAAACAATGGCGGCGATCGATTAAAGCCGTCCCCTCCAGGAAGACGTAGCCGCTCACAAAATACTTGCAGGACTCAAGATACACCGCGCACACAATAATAGACTTGACACGTAAAAGACACCTATAAACGCATGCTCATCATGTCTTTCAGTTAATGGTGGAACACCGATAATGTACAAATTCAACCAATGTGCCAACGGTAGGAATCTCCGCATTTCATTTTTGGTCCGTGAGGTAGCACGACGCAGAAACGCGCTAGAACATTTTTGCATGCACATCGAAAATTCTACAAACCAACTTTTTTGCACATTTTTAGTTTCTTTTTTTTTATTTCTTCTTCTTGCTTTCCTTTACTTTTTTTTTCTTCTTCAAAAACTCTTCAAAGATGTGTTTTCCTTGGATGCGGGCGGCGAGGAATGTCAGGTTTCATGTTGGAGCCTTTTTGACTTTTCGCAAAGTGCATCAGTGATTGACAGGAATTGAACGAATCCCCTACACCTAGAAAACCGTTCGGACGGCAGAGCTTGAAATCAATGGACCAGTTCGGTGAGGAGGAGGAAGGTGGGGGTTGTTGGTTGGATGAGGTGGGGGGGGGGGGGGGTTCGATTTGAGGGAAACTGTGTTAGAGGGATGGATAATGGAGAAAAACGAAAGAGGGTTTGATTTTTCCTTACACTTAACTGAAACGAGAAAACGACCGAATATATTGAATTCTGGTGGCTTAGTGGCCTCTTGCTTTTCCATTCCAATTCCTCTTCTGAAGAGTGCACGAGTGGTGCTTGTTGTGTACGCAGTTTATCTTGAGTCATGCAGGTATTTTATGAGCGGCTACGTTTTCCTGGAGGGGCGGCATTAATCGACGGCCGCAATTGTTTTTGTAACCATCGTGGATATCAACAAGGCACTCTGCTACCAAAAACATACAATTGATTATCTGTGCCTTTCTGCGGCGAACTCAAGATAGGCCGCGGACACTATAAGAGCTGCCCTTGGATTTAGGAGAGGTGGTTAAAAATGGTTACATCCAGTCTTTCAAACCTTGCTCTTTATAATATTGCTTATGAAGACCAACAATTTACGCAAACAGCCCAAAATAATACATTTTTTGCCTATTTAAGTTATGCTGTCAACAACCCTATATTTTCTCGATCACGTGTGAAAAAATGTGCGATAACGTGTGAAAAAAACGTAGGGCGAAGTTGGTAACGAGTAGTGATAATGTGTGGCTTGATAAAGTGTGAAAAATGTTGGGTGAAGTCGGTAACATGTAGCTATAATAAATGCCTGATGAAATTGCTTGAAAACATGTAAAAAAAGAAGTGTGATAACCCGTTAAAATAGTGTCTTATCTGCTTGATAACGAAAGAGGGGGTTTCTTTTGGAATTTGTTCGTGCTTTTTACGTATTTGTTGGCTTAATTAGAAGCTCTACTGCGAATATTATTGGAGCTATTTCACTTTATAGAAGAAAAGGAATAAGAATAGAAGATTTATTCGCACAATAGCAAAGGGAACATGGACGGGGCACTCAACTTGCACCAGTCCAGTACTAAGAAATAACAAAATTAATAGTTTCGTCATTATTAATAAAAACACATTGTAGGGTCTATTCACATATGTAACAAAAGTCGATTCAGGAAGTTGGTGAGACAAATAGCCTTCAGACGCATTTTAAATATAGGGGGAGTATTTGCCTCAACCACAGTTACCGGTTATTTGTTCCAGCAGTTGACTACGTGGCTGCTGAAGAAAAACTTTCTTATATCGGTTCTGAAATAATTAGCAGCCAAGTTCCAAGGGGGGGGGGGGGGGGGGGTGGTTGCTTAATGGCGCGTCGACAACTGGGTCATTAGCGCCAACCTCAGTCACAGTGCAGTGGTCCGGGTTGCCACTGCACCACACATTACAGAGATGTTATTCAAACCCCAAGGGTGCCTCCTCCTCCGATCACCGGAACGGAGCTCAAAGAAAAAAAGCGGAATCAGCACCACGTAGCTCTTAATCGTATTAATTCCAGAGGTCTAATTTCAAGGCATTAAGCCTATCTGTTTAAGGTAGATGGGATAAACCCCTTAAACTCTTAGTGGACCTTCGACGAACGGACTCAAA
>JAHWFP010216608.1:15010-28435 GCA_023313725.1 Lithobius niger | reverse complement strand
CGGGGGGGGGGGGGGGAACACAGTACTCGGTGGGTGTATGTGGGCGGGCGAACGGATGGATGTGTCACGAAGACGCGTAAAGGCGAAATAAAAATCCAACTAGAAAGACGTTGCGCTATTCAACAGCCCCTCCTCCAACTTCAGTGCCTAAGGGAACCTCCCCCCCAACCCCCACCCGATTTTGGCAGGAAGTTGGACTAGCTCTTTAAACGAATGGACCACGGATCCTCTAGCACAGAAAAGGAGGAGGGAGGGGGGGGGGGGAGTATGTTTCGGTCCAAGTTCGTTGGTGCACGGCCACGAGACAGCTTTGGACGCGGTCCAGCGATACAGGAAGTGTCAGCAGTAACCATGTTAAACATTATTAACCACATGTAGTGTTTGTTGGATGGACTTGGTAGGATTGTACGAGATCCGAGTCGACTCCAGTTTTGGCTCTGGGCGCAAAACGAACTGGAGAGATTTTATTTATAATTCTTGTGGCGGTGTTATTGCAACATTAGGCAACACCCAAGCCGGTTATGTATGTACTCATTCCATGCAAGTAACAAAGGATTATGAAATGGCGTGGAGGCGTACAGCAGCTTTTGTACGTGGATCCTTTTGGGAAGACACTTTTTGGTTTAAAACAAAATGCCACAGTTAAAGAATGAAGACTGAAGAAGATGCCACAGATGAAGAATGAAGTACTTAAAGTCGTTAAGATAACTAAATTTACGACATTATTTGATTTACAGCAGCACGGAGGAGTGAAGGCTTACAGACAACCAACACGGTTTCCCTTAAAATGTTCAAGCCAGAGGAGGGAAGGCTTACAGGCTGCACGGTTTCAGTTAATCTGTTTAAGCGGAGGAGTGAAAGCTTACAACCAACCAACACGGTTTCAATTAAACTGTTTACGCAGAGGGGTGAAGGGTTATAAACAACCCACACGGTTTCAATTAAATTGTTTATGCGGAGGAGTGCATGGCTATTAACAACCAAACCGGAGGAGTGAAGGCTTATTACCAACCAACATGGTTTCATTTATAGCACACTGATGCTAGGCAGTAATGACTGCTTGTTACCATTCTACAGTCATCTTTTTTTCTTTTTTTTTTACAAAAATGTCACACGCGTCACAGTGGTTCCGAGTGTCACATTTTTGCAAGATTCAACCCCACATTATTTCATTTCATCGATGAATTTTACAAATCCAAGTAGTAGCGTGCACAGACCCCGAGAGAGCAGGGACAATATTCTTAGTAGAAAGGCACAGTAAGTTTTAGTGGATAATTTTTTCCCGTGAGGGAAGCCTTTTTTTTCTGCATCTTTTTACCATTTCTTAGCAGTTTTTGGTTTTTTCAAGCCTCTTTTGCCCTTTCTCAGACAGACCGCACCAGCAAAAGTCGGAACAAAATGCCAATTTTTATTTTACAAAAAGTGCATTTTCCAAAAAAGGACAGGGAGCAATGCCGCCCCTGGCCCCCCATCCTGCACACGCCACTGAATCCAAGGGCGATGCTAGGATTCAACGGAACTACGTCTTCTATAAAGTCTTTAATTAACAGCATTCTTAGTTTTCCGTCTCCCTAACGACTTCTTTTTCAGCCTCTCTTTCGGAGTCGTTTCTTCCTTTTCTTTCTTTCTTCACCAGGAAGCAAAAGGCGCACCTCCCAACCCCAAAATCTTGCTTCTTTTCGACACGTTACTTCGTCACCTGGCAGTTATTATTCCCGCGAGAACGCTAAAGATGCCATCTGCGAATGGCGTCATCAATAACGCTTTAAACTTGCCACAACTTGTAATTATTTGAAGGAAAGAAAGCCACAAGACCCGCCAAGGCAAACGAGTACACCGTTAACTACACAACCCGCACCCACCCGCTACCGACAGCTTGCTCCAAGCCTTTCTGGAGACTATTACGTCGCAATCACGGGGTTAGATTTAATTCTTTAATTGTCTCCTCTGGGGAAATTAGCATAGAAGGGCATTATGACTTTCCCCCCTTCCCCCCTCCGTACCAAACGACACAGTCGGAAAAATCATTTTATACACAAATTCATAATTGCCTTCCCTGTTGGCGTCAGACTAATTCGACGAACGGCATCCTTGTCTGCCGCAAATGTCACAAATTTTACCAAGTACAAATATTTACATTTCCGTTGCAAACCAGATCCTCGTATATTTTTGTAAAATAAATCTGAGAGTTTTTGTTTTCTTTCCATAGAACAAGCACCATGACGACTTACATTGAAAAAACCACACCAGACCTTTCTGCTTCAGTAATTATACAGATCGAAGCTTTACTCGTCTCTGAATGGTCGCCGACAAACAAACCATAGATCTATATAGCATATTTCACTTAGAGGACGCGATTTGCTTTCAGTCTCATTATGCCCATATTAGGGAAATGACGTCACCTTCGTTAATCATCGCAAGTTTACGGAACCACGAAACTATTTCTCAGTAGCGTTAGGAGTAGTTATGCCCGCATTAGAGCAATGACGTCACTTTCGTGAATCATCGGAATTTTACGGAAACACGAAGATATTTTTCGGTCAGGGTACTTTTAACGTGGAGTTTCAGCGGCATTACACGTCGTTTAGGGCTAATACGAAGCAAGTGGAATTACATGTTCTTGACGAATTGTGATGGGAGCAAGCATCGCTACTTCAAATAGAGGGAAAATATAAACATCATAAGACTAAATATCTTAAACCTTTGCCTTACGAGCAAAGACTACAACAAATCCAGCTTACCTTTCTGGACGAACGAAGAGTCCGTGGAGACATGCTTCTTCTTTTTAAACCTTTTTAATAATGACTTGCCTCGCACTTTTAGAGAACACTTAAGGAGAGGCCACTGCTACTCCTTACTGTCACCAAGGGTTAGAACCAACTGTGGAAAGTTCTCCTTCTGGTTTAGAGCCATTACACCTTGGAACTGTCTTCCGGAACACGTCGTGAAGAGACATCTTGATGAACTCCATAACCATTAGCAGACTGGTTATCCCGCTGGGCAATATAAGTTGTTCTTCTGGCCATCAATCTATTATATTACGTTATGTAGTAACCTCCTGTGGTTACGACATCACAAGCAAGTGATTTACTTGAATGAATAAGATTTGTTATATTCATTACGTGATTTCTACACATACACAGTAGTACAATTAAGTCCAATATGTTACTCCTGTCAGTTATGGGATCGAACCGGACTTTTCTTGTTTAAACAACGACGCTAACCACCGAGCTTTGCTTGCTCGCTTTGCTGGTTGCCCCCGGCGACCCCTCACAAAACCAGCGTTGCGTATTGGACTTAGTTTTTCCTTCAAGTTGATGCACAATGCCAAACGGATGGTTTATGCCGAATGGAGGGTTAAGGACATATTTAGACAACAACCTATCATTGCATTGTAACAGCTAGAATTTAATCGTGATGGCGAAAAGAGTCGTTGCCACGGTAACAATGCTACTTGAATTAGCTATCGCTGATATCGTTTCCTTCCGATGAAACTATGTTCCCAGTCGCTTCAGAATTCGCATTATTGACTATTTTCGTTGCAGCCGATGGAGCTAAAACCTTCGCCATGTTAGAATTTCAGATGATTTTTTAGCTTCTAGCTACGAGAGTGCAAAGCGAGATCGTTCCCTAAATACGCCCTAAACGTAATCACCATTACAAGCTGCCGCTACAACAGTCTTTGAGATCCATAGCATTATGCCATTACCCCATTAAGAGCCCACTTTCAGCTCTCAGGTTAGTTAAGTACCCTACACTATTCTATACAAATATGCAAGGCTATCGAACTGTGTCACAGCAAAAGGCTAACGAATAATTCAACTAAAAGGTAAAGAGCTCAGATTCCAGTTTAGGAACCCGCCTCCTTTATCGTGGCGTACATTACGAAGTACACTGTCTTTCTCAAAATCTGAATTTTAATCATTGCTCCTCATAAACCAGTTCTACAAGCTCCTACAAGTGGTATATAGTAAATTGTTGTTGTTTTTTAGCCAATAACGTAAGGCTTCACAAAACACAAAGAAAAGCAAACTAACAGATACCTTTGTGATGGTCCCATGGAAACTGAACACAATCGAACCAACAAAGTGGGAATGAAGAAGACGTTGCACCTCATTTTTAAACTGAATGAAACTGCCTTTCATGACTTCACAGTATTGATCACATAAACATATATGCTCTCTACACAACAGCCAGAATTTTTAACACTATGCAATAGCTCTAGAGGTCGACTCAAATAATTTCAACAATAAATCCCTGAACGCTTTTCAAGCGTACATATCAATGTCTCCTCGAAGGAGTGGTGACCACGCTGGGCTTGCATTGACTGTGTGTCCATGGGCATGCAATCCCAGTGTGGTCACCATTCCTTTGAGGAGACATTGAAAGTCCTGTAAAAGAGTGCAGAGAACAGTGCCCAAATAGACGGAAGTTGATCTAGTAAGCATGAGTCATCACTTGGAGTTATTTGTCTACTGCTGTTTATTTCTGTGCCATCTGTTTGTAAAGAAACCTGCAACTTAACCCCAAATTAAGAAATACCCCCCCCCCCAAAAAAAAAATACAACCACAAAATAAAACAAAAGAGTGTAAAGGTGAGAGATATCGGTGAATCTTCCGACACGGAAAAAGCGCAAACGACTACGGGCGCTAAAGAAGAGTCTGGGGCAGCAAAAGAGAGAAAGAAAGAGAGAGAGAGAGAGGAGAGCGTTGCAGCATTAGGGCTAATCTCCTTCCCCTCGGCTACTAATGAGTTTTTCCGCCGTCTCTACTTTATCTTTAATCCTGTCTGGGCGCCGGAAGCAAACCAACTCATTGGGTCTGATGAACAAAACCCAGAACGATGAGGTTTCGCGACGGTTAGATGCCCTCCGAAGTATACCCCCCACCCACCCCCACCATCCCATAACCCCCACACCCCTACCTATTCATGAACCAATTATTTAGAACCAAGGTCAAAGCCTGTAATCCTGCGTAGACGTCATACAAAAATAAACAAAATCTGAATCTCCTCAAAGGCTGACTGGATACGTGGTCGTCCAAACAAGAGCATCAACATTCTTAGCAGCTCATCATATGAAGACGGGTTACGTTGAAATCCTAATGTAATAATAATTGACCAAGTAAGCGAAGCTAAAGGCAGGGAAAAAGCAGAAAGTTAAAAAGCACTTTAGTAAACTTGTCTTCATTTTCAAGCACTTGTCTTCATTTTCAAAGGTAAAACATTAAAATCACAGGACACAACACTACAGAAACTTCACCGGGGAGACGGCATATTGGTATTTCGTATAATGCATACATAACGCTCCATGTGTTTTTATTTACATCTAAACCGTATTTAAAAAAAAAACTTGTTAACGCATTTTTAACCAGTAATTGTGATGGTTATTCTGTATGTGTTTTTAATTGCTAAATGCAGGGCTCGCACGACATTGTGGAATTAATCGATCTTCTGCACTCTTCTGCCACTTTCGAAAATATTGAGACGCACACCTCTCACGCACTCCAACAGTGCTCTATATTAAGTAATTTAAAAGTAATAACCATCACAATTACTGGTTAAAAATGCGTTAACAAGTTTTTTTTTTAAATACGGTTTAGATGTAAATAAAAACACATGGAGCGTTATGTATGCATTATACGAAATACCAATATGCCGTCTCCCCGGTGAAGTTTCTGTAGTGTTGTGTCCTGTGATTTTAATGTTTTACCTTTGAAAATGAAGACAAGTTTGCAATCTTCGAAATATTAGGTACTTTTTAAATTTCGTATAATGCATACATAGTGGTCCATGTCTTTTTACTTAAAAATGCGTTAGCTTTCAAGCCTAGTATTAGATTTTAGCCGTAATTGTTAGCTTTTAGGCCTAATTTTTTTTTACCTGCTGTTTTAATTTAGTAAGTAACAGCACAGCTAACGAAGAATTTGGTTCGAGCGTGAGCTAAGCCTAGTCATCCATGGAACACGGGGTCGACACTATTTCAAATGAAGCTAATGTGTGTCGTTAACGAATTCCTTCTGTTTTTACCGTAGTGTGTCTTCACATACTATTCAAATGCGACGATCAAATGTTACTGTTTTTATTGAACTACGTCAAGAAAGCATCAGCTTTAAGAAAGCAATGATATTTTCATTTTCAGTCTTTTTTTCAACTAATTTTTGGTCACTAAATCTAATAGGGGTCAACTATACCACGATATAGCACCGATTACCTCGCAACGGAGTTACACTTTCGGATAGTTACGGGGCCATCTCCTAAGTGCTCAACAGACCAGGTGCATTCAGTTCTCCGAATGCCGCCCGCTTCCAGGATCGGGTGGTCTCTGACCCCCCCCCCCCCCCACCCTTTCCGTGGCGGCTCTCTCATCTCCCTCCTTTTCCCGCTTTTTCCTTCCAACGCAAACGAGGAGGAAAAAATGTTTCTTGGTTGTGGCGTTCCCTATTGATGGCCGGCTGTTCCGGAAGCGGGTGACGGGGAGCAGATTGCGTGGGAGGATAGAACGACAGAAGAAGGAAGAGAGAGTGAGAGAGTGAGAGGAGGAGAGAGGCCATGGGCCTGTTTACCCAGACATTGCATGCATGAACGCAGACGGAAAGAAGCCGAAGAGAAAAAGCCGACAACTGGTGCGCAACGGATCGGAGACCATTTCTTGGCCAAGGGTTATTGCTGGGGAGGGGAAGGAGGGAGGGGGGGGGGGGGGGGAGAGATGAGATACTCTCAAGTGCAGAAGTCTCCCTTCCCTGTTATTAGCCAAAAGGTTCATTCATTGCCAGAATTCGCAGTGGAGATCATGGCCGGTGACCTGACTGGGTTCAAATCATTAACTTTTTTTTTTTTAACAGGCGTGATTGACAGGTGGGAAGGAAGATGATCGGCTGTAAGTGGCTAACAACTGACCAGAGCAAGGATGGAGTGGGTTGTAAAGGATGGAACAGGTGGTTCCCCTTAAATTGTGGTTTGTAGAAGAACGAACATTTTAGTTTTTGTTTGCACGTGTATACCATTCACACATGGATGACAGATAAAATTCTGTCACATCACCTCGTTACAGTAACTGTTTAAGGGTACTCTATTGGTATTTCCATTATTGCAAAGCTGGCTTCCAGACGATGAAAATTATGTGTTTCAAGTATCAACAGTGTTTAATTTTTAGTAAAACAGCAATGTTTAGCTCTGTTTCCATAGGCAACCATTTGGTTTAAAATATTACTTCTGTTGTCTGCTAATATGAACTAAACATACCAATCCAGTCGCCACGCATACCATTTTTTTGAAAAAAAAAAAAAGTTTAAACAGGGACACTTTTCTGGATCCAAAATCCAATTATGATTTTAAAAAAGTAGGTTCATTTTTTCGAAATTTCTGAAAAGTTCTGAAACCTCGAACAAATTCTGTTGTTCGGTGTACCCATGATGCGGCATAGTAAATTGGCTAATCCATCTTGACTACGTACCCGACGTTAAATTTGGGTTCTTGTTCAATAATTTTGAAAAATTGGGATCCACTTTTTCGGAACTTAATTGGATTCAGGACCCACAAAAGTAGATCCCTACGTGCACTGAAATTGTGTATATTAAGAAAAAATGTCAGTTTGTGCGTGTTTTTTTTTAACCACCCTGTAGCTTAAATAACGGAAGACAAAACGTCCCCGTTAGATAGTAATGTCTGTACTTGAAAAAAAATTATTAGCGTCTCCATAGTCAAGGGTTAAGCTTGCGCAACGCCAAGAAGGCACTGGCACCAATATTATAAACAATATTATACTAGTCGGCTCGCCCAGGGTGACCTGCCGGGAAGCCTCTACTGGTAAAAAAGGGCGGAGCTTTTCTACTTGCTCAGCTTGACCTGCGGGGAAGCCTGTTATGCTAGAGCGGGCGGAGCTTTTCTGCTTGTTCAACCTGACCTGCGGGGAAGCCTCTTCCGGTAAAACGGGCGGAGCTTTTAGATATTGCGTTACAGCGGTAGGCAATGTAGCCACACGGAACGCATTAGTCAAATTAATGCATAGCGGTTTGTGCTCCCCAGTTATTATTTAGTTATCCTCTGCCTTCGAATTAATTGGGAGGGCATTTTCGCGTCGTGTTTATAGTATTTTCTTGTTAAGCCCAGAAAGTGTTGCCCCTCACTTTGATGGAGGCTTTATAGTTACAGTGAAGTACAATTACACCAACTGACAGGACCAAACTATCAGGGACATACAGTTGCAGGGCCAAATCGTACTGTCCCGGGCCACACGAACGGGACAGTATAGTTAACTGTCCATTAAGTTTTACGGTTACTTCGCTCGGATTTTGTACCACCTCTTCAAGGGCATTCAAGGACCTTAAAATGTCAGATTTCCAGGCCATTCAAGGACCTAAAAATGACAAGATATCAAAGGCATTCAAGGACCTTCAAAAGCCCGATTTCAAGGCCATTCAAGGACCTGAAAATGACAAGATATCAAAGGCATTCAAGGACCTTCAAAAGCCCGATTTCCAGGCCATTCAAGGACCTAAAAATGACAAGATATCAAAGGCATTCAAGGACCTTCAAAAGCCCGATTTCCAGGCCATTCAAGGACCTAAAAATGACAAGATATCAAATGCATTCAAGGACCTTCAAAAGCCCGATTTCAAGGCCATTCAAGACCTGAAAATGACAGCTTTCAAGGCCATTCAAGGACCTTAAAATTCCAGATTTCAAGGCAATGCAAGGACCTTAAAATACCAAAATTCTTTCGAAGACTCACGAACTATAAAAATAATAGCCCAACAAACCACGGTAAACATGATAGCAGCAATGTACCCTTGAGGGGGGAGGGGGACTGACATTTAACGGCGCGTCGGCAGCTAAGTTATTAGCGCCAACCTCATTCACAGTGCAGTGGCCCGGCTTGCCACTGCGACACACATTACAGAGATGTTCACCAAACCCCAAATCTAGATCTTGTCGCTCATCTGTACCTCCTGCAAAAATTGAAAAATCCCGGACAGAATCAATCACCCAATTGAGGCGCAATGTCTGGCGGAAGGTGGAAACGGCCACGAACACCATCAAGATGGTGTACCCTAATAAACGAACATAAAACCTGCGCGACAGGTTACATGCTACAATGTTTTACATTGTTTTGCACGTGTTTTACAATGCAGTCAACCCTCTGGAATGTCATTCCAGTTGCAGTCGCCACTTGGCCAGTAGACCTTAAAAAGTACTCGCCATTTCAGAATTTATACCGCCACATACCAAAAACAACTTGCACAATGCATGGTTTCTCTAACTTATGCATTTAGAGAGTTGTAACATTTTCTTTTACTCCAGTATTGTTGCAGAAAAGGCTGTCGTATAGCCCTTGTAAACCTGAGCATAACAGCGCAAACCGTTCGTCTCTAGCTTATACGGTTCCCGAGAAATCGCTATTTGAGCGCAATTTTCTATTGCTAGTCGCCGTTTTGGCGAGTAGGTCTAAATTCCAAGTCGCCAACGATTGATTTTAATTCGCCAAATGGCGACCGGCGACCAAATATTGGAGAGGGTTGATTGCTGTATACAACCTGCCATCTCATAGCATAACATCAACGAGTGGGTTATTATTTTGGCATTCAACTGATATGACACAAATCGGTCTGCTTGTGTCAAAACAAATACTGCTAGTAGGCCTTTTTTTTATTATTATTATTATTATTATTTAGCTAGGGCTAGCACATTTGGTAAAACCTATGAAAACGCTGGGTTTTTCTTTATTGAAGGCCTTGCAAAAAGTCAGAAAAGAAAATAAAAAGACCTGTGAGGTTTTCAAAGAGAGGTTCGAATCAAGTTTATATCGATGAACGACACTTTCTGCCCTAACGTTTTGCAAGTTTACTTTTCTAATCACTCAGAATATGGGTTAAACACGATAAAACACGTGCAGTTAGTGTTTTAATACAAGGTTCATACCAATAACAGAAAATGAATATCCCTGACTATACCTGATGCTCCCCGACTCGTCCTTCAAATATCCCTGACCAAAACACTTGTTTTTAAAAATGTTTTACTTAGGCAGTCAACTGCAGTGCTCCCACGCCAAAGGCACAATTTTTTTTTTACCTTTCTGACAATTTTAGGGGGTTGGTGGGGGGGGGGTAGGAGGTTTGCGCATGGATAATGAATATGTGGCGTAGTATTTTTCATGACTAGTCACAAATCTTGACCCCATATCTAAGGTCCAAATAATCTGACTCACCCCCTCAACCCAAAGTGTTTCTTATGACTACTCAGGCTACCTGTGGATGATATTTTATAACCAAATGATTTTCAAACATTTGAAAATGCGTCCCATTTTCAATGAAAGGAAAGGCTGGAAATTTTGGTCAGCATGGTTCAATCTAAAAAAAATAACTGAATATCCCTGACTATCACTGACTTTTCCCAAATTTTCCATTTTTTCCCAGACTTTCTCTGACCGTATTTCATATCTCTGATTTTCCCTGACTTTCCAGGTCGGTATGAACCCTGTAATACCGTAAGACTTTTTAACCTTGTGAGTGACGTTTTCACGGAGACAATTAGAAAACTGTAGTAGTACCCGGGCGCTAAAGAGGAAGGGGGGGGGGGGGAAACCTTCGCACTTTATGGCAAGTTTTCCGAGAAACCTTTCAATGATGATGGAAGAGGAATAGCAACAATTCGTAAAACTTCGAATCACATTGAACTAAAATAGTCCATCATACCAATTTTTTTTTTTAACTTTTGATAATTAAGCTCATTAGAACCCTTTGCAGTACACTTGGCAAGAGGTTGGTTTCCGCTATTAGTAAAACAAACAAAAAATCTTGCTACGACCCAGCCTTTGGGTAGATACAACTATACAGAAAAACCATTAAAACAAAGGCACCCCCCCCCCCGTTGCCGTGCAACCCCCCCCTCCCCCCTCCCCCGAGTAGTCTTTAGGTAGATAAAACTGTAAAGACAAATCATTAAAACTAAGTCGAAGACAAAAACCATCCTAACAAAGGCAAAGACCATTAAACAAAGGTAAAAACTACCAAAACAAAAGGCATGGAAGAACGCCATATTGGTTTATGGGATGGTTTAGCACTTCTTTGAGGGTTTTTTTCCTTATCGTCTGCCCAACGTTTTTTTCCCGGATATCCCCCCCCCCCCCCAACGTTTTGACAGTCTGCGGACGCCGCTGAGCTTTAGTATGTTACTACAACGACCACCGATCTTTTTTTTTTGTACAAATAACAAAGTAGGCCTTGATTTTTCTTAGATAATGTGATATGCAATTTTTTTAATAAATATACGAAGTATGTTAACCCGTTCTTGATTACTCGTCTGAGTATGAAATAAATAACACTCTCAACCAATAAACATGTAATATTTACTTAGAAATAATATTACTTTGGATATTACATTTTTGGCAATCACTGAACGCACCCATTGTGTAACGGGTTAAGTCCTTTCTCAGCCGTTACAACGGTTTCCCCCCCATTGCCCGCCCCCCCCCACCCCGTCCCCTATTACATCCTCCGTTCAAGCCTCGAGTGTCAGGCTGAGTGGCAGGAGCACCGTGCTTTACCCAAATCGGCATCATTAAATTAAGATTGATCGAACACCCCATTAGATTTAATTAAACAGTTGTAGCGCATACATGGCCCTCCTAATTGACAGACATACCTCAAGGAGGCCTCTCCCTTTCACCGCCCCCCCCCGCCCCCACTCCTACCAACGATAGGAAAATGAAAGTTTAAAATAACCAGACCAAACCAACCACCAATCCGCTTGGCAAACCAAAGGAATTGGAAAAAAAAGCCATTTGAGACTCATAGAGAATAGCCGAGTTTGGCTATCATTGCCTTCGATCATACGTTTTAACACGTGAACGCACAATAATTACGATTGCTTTAGGCACTGTTTCTGAAATGTGTAATTGTGTGTTCTGTCAAATATGAACCATTGTAGGTCTATGAGTAAACGCGACTAACTGAATTATTACTGTAATTATTATTTTTTGGGTTTATAGCTAAGTTTCCTTCACATGGTGTTATTTTTCAGGGCGTGGTAAAATCTCCACGTGACCATCACCATGGAAACACCTAGGATACTTTACTCGCCTTGTAACAGGTAACCAACAAGTCGCTTCTGACGGATCAGAGAATTGTCATCAGTAAAATAGTGAAGTCTAGTCTGATCTGAGAAATACCAAAGCAGTACGACGGTGTCTAAATGACCTGTCCATCAATGAAACTTTTTCCGTTTCCCTAAATAACGACGATTCCCATGCGATTCCTTGAAGAGGATTACCATACAATTCCCTGAAGAGAATTACCATACGATTCCGGCACGATTCCCTGAAGAAGATTCATACATGATTCCCTGAAGACGAATTCCATACGATTCCCTGAAGACGATTCGTACACGATTCCCTGAAGACGATGTCCGTAAGATTCCCTAAAAACGATTCCCATACGATTCCCTGAAGACGATTCGTGCACGATTCCCTGAAGACAATTATCATAAGATTCCCTGAAGACGATTCATAAACGATTCCCTTCTGACGATTCCCATACGATTCTCCGAAGACGATTCCGTATGCGGCATTGAAACGTATATACTCATTGATAACAATATTCTATTACAAGTAATGGAGTTGGTCTGGCTCCTACGCCATTTTGATTTTTCTGAAAGGCAAAGCAGCCATTTTCTAAGAATCGACCTATGACCAGCCAGCTACCTGACAACAACCCAACAAAAGGCATCAAAGCAATTGCTGTACAAACTAATTCTCACCAACAGCCGCGTTGCAAAAGAGTATAAGCTTGACCAGCAGCATGCGTTGACCCGGGGGGGTCAAGGGCCACACCAAGCCGTCCGGCCAACGCTGCACCTTTTAATTAACTCGAGACGCCCGACCACTTGATTACAGGAACACTGGAGAGCCTTTCAAGACCTGAAGTTGCCTCGCCTTATTTATACCACCTTCTAAGCCAATTTGCAAAGCCAAAAAGACTTTAGACGAGGCGAAGGCGTCCGTCGTGTCCGGTTTCACACCGAAATGCCAGCCGTCGTTCACGAACGACATAAACAAGGAGGAGGGCGCGCGCTTCCTGTTGACTTGTCTTGAAACAACCAATATTGCAAAGTGGACCTGATAGTAAACAAGTCGTACACTTTGCGCAATTGGCCACTGCAAAAAAGAGAGAAAGTCTCGTTTCGCAAAACGGGATTTGGTGCGTCGTCCAAAACAAAAATCAAACGTTGGAAATTATTCCTCCGTGGACACCCAGAGATCGTAAAGCATCCAGGCGCAAATTCAGCACATGGGGCGGATGGTGAGGCCGCTCTTTCTTCCCCACCCCCTCTTCCTGCCTAAAAATATATAGACTTTTTTTTACGAGATTTGAATTTTTTTACATCGTTAATTGCCTAATAACTACTCTGGCAAAGATATTCTCCCCCCC